>ML331045.1:0-72570 GCA_005239505.1 Nicotiana paniculata | reverse complement strand
TACTATGGCGTTATACATAGATCCGTTCTATGTTATTTTTTGGACCTATTTTTGTTCTACTTGTGCAAAAATGACCTACTTGGGTTCCGCACCCACTTGAATTAGGTCTTTAGGGTTTTGGGAGTTTATAATATGGTTTATATATGAAGTGAGGAATGAATTGTGGTCGTTGGATCTAAAAGGGTGAATGGCTAGGATTTGAAAGAAGGGAGTGGGGGCAGGTCATGGGTAGCTCCGGCGGGTTGAGGTTGTGAAGATGGGCTGGGTGGGTTTTGAGGCATTTTGGCTTAATTTTGCCTTTTGGCCTATTTTAAATTAAGACAAAACCCATTTTCCTTTTCTTTAATTAATTGAAAACCTAAATTAAAGTCCTAAATTAAATTAATTTGCACAATTAAGCTTAATTATCTACTATAATATTTACAAAAATTATTTGCTACTAGATTAAAAGAGGAAAACTAATCTGAAATTAAAAGGCAGAAAATGCAAAAGTGAGCTGATTTTGTGATTTTTATTTTTAAATAAAACAACTAATTTACTAATTAATCCTAAAAATATGAAAACAAAAACTCAATGCAATGCAAGGTATTTTTGAGGTTTTTTCATAAAAATTTTTTTAACAAAAGTAAACATGCACAAAATGCAAATAATTAACACAAAATTCTACAAAATTAAAAATAATTAAAAAAAAATTATTTTCTTTAATTTGTAGGAGTATTTCTTGTAGGGCAAAAATCACATGCTTGCAAAGATATATACATATTTATATTCAAAACTCAGCAGTCGCATGTTTCAAGCATACAATGCACAACTACAATGTATTCTACTGAAACGAATCATTAATATTTAGGGAATATGAGACTGCAAATACCGTCAAATACCTTGAACATTGGGAGAAGAACATGAAACCTTCAATGCTACTCGTCTATTAGCTTTTCTAGGCTGTAAATGGCATGATGCTTTTCGTTCCATTTCTCAGAGAAACGCGAGGAACCGCTCGGTTTCCTTACTACCTTATCTGAATTAATCCATGACGACAACTGAAGGCTCTGTGAAACTCTAGCCTCCATTGTCTCTAACTCCACCAACACCACAAGAAAAATGTATCTTTTCTTAGAATCAAGAAGAGCTGACCAAACAATACTCTATATTATCACCAAGCTTCTGTTGCCTGTTAAATCAAGATGATTCCAAAACCCCACAATTAATTTCCTTTAGATCTACCAGAAAAATTGCAAAAAAGCCAAGATTTTGTGAACCCAATATCTAAACAAAAAACGTGGTAAAATTAACAGAAAAGAGAGAAGAGGAGGAGGAGGAGGGGGGGAGGGGTGAAGAAAAAAAAATATTTTGTTCTTTTTCTCTCTCTACCTTTGAACAATTATGAATTGCTCAACACTCTAAAGAAAAAATATAGCTCAGCAGTAGAAATCCAATCTTTGGGCAAAGAAGCATCTAAAATTGAAAATTAGGTTGACGTCGAAAAAAATAATTCTGCGAAAAATAAATTCTTAAAAAGAAAAAAACTTAATTCAAAGAGTAGAACTGGCACTAATTTTCTTAATTCAGCCTCTTTTAACAATCAGTGTACCTAACTATACCCCAAAAGAAGAAGAAAAAAAAAAGATAAATATTTACTTTATAAAAAAGAAGTAGATAGTTGAATTAACAGAAATCAAACTATTTTCTTAAAACTAATCTCTTCTAAAACCCAAAACAGAGCACACAAAAAAGGATTATCAATTAAATCAAAGTGTTAATTGAAGGATTTAAAAAAGATACCTTATTGAGCAGAAGAGCAACAAAAATTTGAAGAGTAGTTCACCATATATGTATGAATCAAGAAGATGAAGATGAAGACGAAAACGAAGAATTAGGTGAAGGGGGAAAATGTTAGTACGGTATTTGTAAAATAATTCTAGAGATAATAAAATAATATTCAAACAGAAATGTAAACGAAATAAAAATTAATTCGAGCCCATTGAATTCAGAGTGTTTCCTTGAGAAATTTAATTCCCTCCTAGTACTCAAGATTATGGATTATTTTCTCTCAAGATAGAACGAATTACATACTAGTGTAGTGGTACTTCAAACACCATTGTTTCAGCGAACACATAGTTCGGTAGCAAATCACACTTACTGTTTCTTTCTTTGAAGTTATAATATGTAGAAGAAAGGATGAGAACTCAGAAATTCGTATGGAAAATCTGAGAGAATGGACTTGTATTTATAACCAAAATTGGGCTGAAACCTGAAGAGGTGCAACTCTTCAGAATGGTTGTTTTTGCAAAACGGCCATAGCAAAAATGTCATAATAAAGAGGGAAAATTGAAGAGCGTAGTTAATTTTCTGTTACAAATACAGAAAACTGAAAATTGGATAACTGAATTGGATTTAATATTAATATTTTGTTATTAAAACAAATATTTAATAATTCTGTTAATATTTACTATTAACAAATAAATTTGGTCCAAAAATTAATCAATCAATCGATCATTTGACCAAATCCAAATCCGAATCTGAAGACGAACCCGAGCCAAGCGAGCGAGCGAGCGACGACGACGACGACGACGCGAGGCTTGCCTTCTTCTCAACTCTTTATGAGCTAGAAGAAGAGCAATTGTTTATATACCCATTAAAAACCTTTTCCTCTTCCCATATGGGACAATCAAGGAGGAAAACTCAAATATTACTTAAATATTTTATTTTTCCTTCTATTTCCCATTCACCCTATTTTAAGTATTAATAGCTGAAAAACCCCAACAGAAAATAAGGAAGCTGTTATGAGATTTGAGAGATAGGTAGGTGAGGTGAGTGTGCGTGCTTAATTAACTAGAATGAACATTTATACACCGAAAAGCATAGCCTACACAAAGGGAAAATAATCCTAGCGCCTTTTTTCTTATTTGTTACAAATGCATCATCTTATTGGCACTCTACGTGCTTGATAGAATTCCTTAGTCAAACTTTAGTAGTAATTATAGGCATAATTGAACAACCACTATTTGTTTGAAGATTACATTAAAAATTATTGAGTTTGCACACATTTGGACACTCTAACACATACCTATTACTTGTGGGATTCGACCCTAATCTTTGTTAGGTTTATTATTACTAATGACCGTACTACTTTCATATAGAGAGTAGGATTGTTACTTTGTTATTGTGTGTTTTCTTGAGTTCTTATCTTTTGTTCGTGATACTTTGATTAGTATGTGCTTGTTATAGGTTACCAATGGCGAACAACAATGACTTGTGATTTGCCTCATGGGGGCATTGATGAAGATATGGTAGATGAAGAAGCGGCTGCGTTCAAGGAAACCGGCGTGGTCGAGGTCAAAACCAACACTAACCTCCGCCGCCTCCACCACCACCACCTCTACATGGCCAACCGACTCAACAACATGCCGCACTAAATGATGGTTATGCAAGTGTAACTGTTCCCCCTCGTATTAGGACGGAAATTTTTTAAATTACAAATGTTATGCTCACCTTGCTTGAGCAAAAAGGCTACTTTACCGGAGCAACCTCATTAAAATGCATGCAAGCACTTAAAGGGATTCATAGATGCTTGTTGGGGAAGTAAGCAAACAAATATGTCCGAGAACGCTTTAAAATTGAGATTATTTCCGTTCTCCCTAAGTGGAAAAGTTTTGGATTGGTTGGAGCGATTACCAAACCATTCTATTCATACTTGGGATGAGTTGGTGGAGAAGCTAATTGCCAAATTCTTCTCACCCGGGCACATAGCTACTTTGAGGGATAAAATCTTGGCATTCAAGCAAGAACCGATTGAGCCACCACACGAAACTTGGGAACGCTATAGAACCATGGTGAAGGAATTTCCTAATAACGATATGACCTAGAACATGTTGCAACAAACCTTCTACCGTGGAATTAACACTACCAATCAATGTGTATTGAACAACCTTGCCGGTGAAAACTTTATGACCACTCTTTACCCGGAGGCTTGTGCCATACTTGATGAGATGGCGGAGACATCATCTGCTTGGAAATTCTGAGCGAATGTGCCTCAAGAGGATCCGAATATGATTCACCTCAACAAGGAGTTGCAAGATCATGGTCAAGCCATTGCCGAGTTGACCACCACTATGAATCAACTTGCAAAAGCGCAACTTCAACAAACTCAAGCATCGATGCAAGTACATGCCATGGAAGGTGTTCATGTCTTGGGTTCCACGCAAAAGATAAAGGGTAATCAACGTCAACCTCAAGAGGATATGTGTTACGCCCCGCAATATTACGTCGATATTACGTCCCGCAGTATTATATTATGATGATGTTACGCTTCACAGTATTAAATTACGATGATGTTGCACCATGTAGTATTGTACGTTGAATTTATCGTAAGGTAATTGACATTACTCCAAGGAAAAAGATTATTTGGAATTATAAGTATTATGTTGTTTCCAACAAAGGATAAGTAAATTCATGAAGGTGAGAGGGAAAGTAAATCGAAGAAAACGAGTTTCGTCGAAGTTTGTCAATTTGGGATAAAATACGATCCGAGTTATAATACTCGGTATTTATGAACTAGTATCATATAATGTACCACATGACAATGATAGTAAGGTGTATAATGTGTGTTAAAATAAAATAGTATTTTAAATAATTTGAGATAATTCTTGATTATGTGAGTAATTGGTTAATGGGAGATTAACTAATTGATTAAGAAATTAATGGGTGGTTAAGGCTTTTGGATAAGCCCCAACGTGGCAATCATTACTATGCCTATATGTGACTCTTAAATCATTGCAAGGTGGCATAGTTAGAACAATTTTGGTGGCCATGTATTTCAATGTGGGGCCCACATCACAAGACTTAAAAAGACCTATCTCAATCACTTAAGTAGGTGCTTATATCTCTACAATAAGGTGATATATTACAAACTTAATCCCTACATGTGTATTACAACGCACTAAAGAATTCAATATTGTGGAAAAGAAGGAAAAATAGGAGATGAAAGTATAAGTTTTGAAATCTGGAAATGATAGGAGAATCAAAAGTCATACAAGAAATTGCACCTAGCCACTCACTTTTATAAGTATTCTTTCACTTGGACATTGGAAAAATTTCAACCAGGTTCATTATACTTGATGCTTTGGCAAGGAATTTCCGATGAAGCTTTCTTTGAGATTGTAAATACCAAACTATTTTTGAAGGACTACCTAGAGTATAAACTTCAGCAAGTCATACGAAATCATTTTGTGTAATAGTAACGTGAGGATTTTCATAACATCTTCAAAAACTTCAACAAGATTTCTTAGCATCTTAGCAACATGGGATTTGTAATTCTAAGCAAGTACGACGTAATTTTCCTCAAGAACATCGTACGAATTTTTCCCTGTTTCGATCCGCTGCTACGTATTTTTACAAAAGACGTGTGCTAGAGGATTGTCAAAAGAATCGGCTCAGGTATGTTAAGGCCATCCCTCTTTCTTTTTGGCATGATCCACATTATACAGAAGAAATGAGCAAACACACGGTTTCCATAAATTACTCTATTTATAGAAATACTAGGGGTGTCTATATTCTTGATTCCCCATGTGAATTATTATTATCTTCTGTTCATGGGTCCCAGAAAAATACGTATTTAATAATGTTTATCCGAAAGGCATATTGATTTTTATGGCGTTCCGAGAAAATCTCATTAACGTATTTCTTATGCATTTCATGCATTTATACATGTACATTGACCCATGATCAGATGACGTTATATATGCATATATATGTATATTATATTTATATGGGATATGGAAAAAGGTTACGACGTTATATACGCACCACCACCTGATCAACTGGTATATATTGATGATTTTGCCCACAGTGGCCGATATGATATGATGAGATGCCCTCAGAGGCCTGATGATGTTATGAAACATGTACCTATGCACGACATGACATTCATACGCATATCCATGACACTATAATGATTTCATGATTTACAGAGTTATCCAGACTTACAGGTTGAGTCATTTACTCTATACTTCTTCCATGTCTGTTATGTACTTATTTATGTGCCTTACATACTCGGTACATTGTTCGTACTGACGTCCTTTTTTCCTGGGGACGCTGCATTTCATGACCGCAGGTCCCGATAGACAGGTCGAGAGTCCTCCAAGTAGGCTATCAGCTCAGCGGAAGATGTTGGTGCGCTCCATGTCACCCCCCCTTTTCCCCGAGCGCTCCTTTTGGGGCCTGTTGAAAGGGGTTTATGACATTGGTTGAGACAACTCGTTCCTTTTGAGAAAGGGGTTTTCACATTTTGAAGAGTCGCCACCTAACGATTAAACGGCGCGTTAGGGAACCTAAGGGGTTCAATTACAACTACATTACGAACCAGATATTGGGTAAGGGCTTGAATATATCCTAAGGGGAAGGTGTTAGGCACCCCTCAGGATCCACAAGTGTGGTTCCCGGCCAAATGGTTTTCTGTGAATTTGTATGGCATAGCAAACAAACAAATAACGGCTCAAATAAGAGGGGATTTAAGTCTTAAGCATGCAAATGTTTGAAAACAGTAAAGAAGATTAGCTTTTGAAAGGATTACAATCTAAGTATATAAAAAGTATCCTAGGTCTATAATAATATGGGTCACATCAATGCAATACCCAGTAATCACTCCTCGGAGAGGGGCTACACGTGGTATTAGCGCATCGGCCATCATATCCATATTCTACCCTTTTCCACCCCATGAAAGAAACTAAATCGAGTGTTGGTCTCGACCTCTATTGCATGCTGTTACCCGTCCCTTCCTATCAGTCCCGAAGGAAATTAGGACTCCTATCCTAAAAGAGGTGCTAGGCAGACCCTCAGGTTTTAAAGGTGAAAATGCTAAGGCGACATATAACAAACAAGTAGAACTGCAGATAAAGGGGTAACACATAAACAGGAAAGGGCTCAAAGACCTCCACAAACAATGCACATAAACAACATGTTTCATACACAATTAAGGTCCAGATTCAGATCCTACACATGGTGTCTAAGTGATAATAACAAAGAGATTTATTTCATAACTCATAAAAGAAGTCTTAATCAGGCTTGCCTACTGGTTTTAAACAAGTTGACAGTTGAACATTAATCACAAAGGATAGTTCTGGTTTTGTTTCTTTAACTGATTTCCTAAGGCTTGCCTAGGTGTAAAATAACATGCAACAGTAGTTAGACTAGGTGTTGTTAAGCGAGTATGTATGAAATCCTAATACATGGTATCAAATGCACGTGTAGGGATGCAGAATACAGAATCCTAAGCAGGATTTCTAAATGCACAATAATTACAGCATTAAGTATGATTTTAGAATATGCCAGAGTGGCAGTTTATTTTAGTGTTGTTTACCTAGAAACAGGATCTCTAAGTGCGCAGGCATGGTGAGACATGATTGCAGTCAACATTATTTATCCTAGGACAGGACTTCTAATGAAGTTTCAGAACATGTTTACATGGACAGAATCACGTAATAGCAGTTTATTTTATTGTTATTATTTACCCTATAGGCAAGATTTCTAAGCGTAGATGAGATGTTGAATACAATACACATAAATCCTAAGTAGAATGATATCTAATACATTGCATGCTTGGCATGTTATACCTAAACATGGTTGCTATTGCGCATAGAGAAAAGTAAACCTAGGAGGCATGATTTCTACCCTTGATTACACTACATCATGCATATTTTTACAAATAATTATTACAGACCATTGAATAGGAATAAGAAAATAAGAAGTTAACTATAGGGAGACTTCATAATAGACTCAAGTCTCCAGGTCCTCAATGCCAAGTAATGTTTCACAGCCTTTTCACAATCGGGGTGTGTTAGAATTCCCTAAGGACCTCAAAGGATCCTGGGCAGTGCTCACACCCAGATTTCATAGGCAAGATAGAGTAAGTGCAGTGTCGAATGACCAACCTTTGTGTGTCAAAGTTCAGAGGGAGCTCAAGGGTCCCAAGGTAACGCTCACACAGAGGGGGGCAAAACCTAAGAGTCTAGGAATAAAGTGAAGTGCAGGAGATAGGTTTGAAAAGGTTTTGACACAAAACAGTACTGGATTGATTCAGTAAATAAAGAAGTTTTCTGAAAAGGTTTTGATCAGTAATGAAATAACTTGAATATAATGTAAACATCTTTGGAAAAACATCAAACAACTCGCACAGGTTCAGCTCATTCAAACATAGATTTCACTCAGGGACAATGGGGATTGGGGACACATAGAAACAGATTAGCATTAGAGAAGTATTAGAGTGTCACACACTAGTATTGATTTTGACCAGTCAGCAACACAGTTAGTCACCAAGAATTCATGCCAAGATCTAAACATAATCAGATTCAATGGAGTACTGGGAGAGGGCAGGACATAATTACACATAGGTTTAAGAAACACATGTTAAGTAACATACAAGGCAATTATAGTATCCTAGGGATTGCATGCTGAGGCTATAAGGGAGGAGATACCTAGAACCAAACAACATAATATGTGAAACTAGTTGCAAGTAGGACAACATAACCATAAGTAAAAGGAAATCAGAAGCAGGATGCATCGTAATAACCAGAGAAACATGTTGTTTTGGAGACTTTAAATATAAACTGGAAAGAAGACAACAAATACAAAATAAGAGGCAAGTAGAATAGCTAGTCTTGGCTTCCAGCCGACTAGCAATAGCAAACAATCGGGAGAAGAATAGTAGATTGTGTGTGTGTGAGCAAGAGAGAATAGAACAAGGTCTGTGTTCGTGTCTTGTTAATGAAAAAGTAGTGTGTATATATAGTTTTTGAAAACCAGTAGTGAATAAGGAAGGCAATCAAAATAAATCAGTAATTAGGGACTGAGCATCAATCAGTACACAATCAGTATAGGTATCCCTTAACTGAAGGGATTGAGTTCAAACAGCATTATCAGACAATGAATAACGAAAGGTATCATATGTAGCTTAGAGGAATATTCAAAATAGTGTGAAATTAGCATAAGTGTCCCTTAATTGAAGGGATTGAGTTCAAACGGCTAGCAGGCAAAACAGCAAATAAGGAAAGTTTCCATATATGACATGCATATGACATAAAGGAAACAATTTCAAATCAGTACAAGCATACAATAGAGGCTAGGTTCACAGACTCTAATTAAGGGAATGGGAATCTATTAACAGCAAATAAATCAAGTAACAAGGTAAAAAATGGACTAAGGTCGGAAATTAATCCGTAAGGTCTCAAATCACAAGGAATCAGGGATTCAAAAAAATAGAAAAGATAGCACTGATTTATCACAATATTATGAGAATAAACACAATAACATATAATAGACAAAAATCAGAACCTCAAGAAGACTGATAAGGTAAAATCATGCAAAGGTTAGGGATTCATATAGAACACAGTGCGAATCGACAGAGCAAACATGATATGGGCAAAAGAAGTGAATAGTCAGGAACCCTAATAGGTAAACCTGGGGTAAAACCACAAAATCATAGAATTTTCAGGAGAAAACTAATAAACATAATAGAACATATCATCAGAAACAACTCAGAACCCTATGATTAGAACTAAGAAAAATTAGGGTTTTCAACAGAATAACTCGAATAGAGGATAAGGCTTAAGCAAACGTTTTAAACATAGAGACTCATAGTTTAATACAAAAAATCAGGAGAAAAAGCGTTTTTGAAAAGGGTTTTAAGGGTTCCCTAGTTTGAAGAAGAAAAGCCATTTTGGGAAAATCGAAAAACCTTTAAGAAGTATAGCATAGTAACTCAGGATACACCCAGATCTACCATAGATATAAAGAATCGGGAGAGTTTTAAACATTTAGGGTTTCAAAGAGAACCCAGAAAGATAAGAAAACCTCAAAACATTACTGGTTTAAACCCCAAAAGTCATAGATCTTACTTGGACGGCCGGAGATGGCCGGAGAATGGTGAGTACAGGCCCAGGGGGTAGGAGAGTGAACCCAGGTCTCTTGAATACCTAAGGGATACCAACACCGATCGTAAAGGAACCATAGGAGGCATGGGGGTGGTGAGGATTCCATGGCCTCCGGTGGAGAGGTGGCCGGAGAAGACAAAGGGCCTCATCGGAGTCGGAGGGGAGACTTGAAGTCTCTAGAGAGAGAGAGATAGAGAGAGAGAGAGAGTAGAGAGATAGAGNGGGGGGGGGGGGGTAGTCTCTTAGGTTTAATTATGGTAACATTAATCTGGGCCGTTGATTTAAATTGATCAACGACTTAGATTAGTCCTGGGGTTGGGTCGGGTAGGAATTTGGTTTGAGCTGGGGTTAATTAGGTTAAGACTAGGTTTGATTTAGGCTAGAATTTAAATAAAAAGGGCTAATTGTTAAATACCAAACTAAAATTAATAAAAATAATTTATAAAATAGTTGATAATTATAAATATGAAATTTATGCTTAGTAAATTAAATTAAAATGATTAATTAGTATTTTAAAAATATAAATGACTAATTACTAGAAAAAAATAGCATAAAACACATGATTAGGCTATAATTGCAAAGTTATTGCAATTACGGCTAAGGAGTGCCAATTTGGCTAATTGTGAAGTAATTTTGTCTTAATAGGACCAAAAATAATACATTAAGTCAAGAAATATTTTTGAAATCATTTGTAATGTTGTAACGACCTGATCGGTCGTTTTGGGCTCTAGCGCGTTGTTCAGCGGTTTGAAGTCGTGAGCAGCTCCATTTCAGGTGTTATGACTTGTAGGTGGGGTCGGAATAGGATTTAGGGAAGCTTAGAGTTGGTTTAGAAAGAAAATTCTCATTTTAGAAGCCTTAAGTTGGAGAAATGGACTAAGATTGAAATTTTGAGTAAACGACCTCCAAATCAGGATTTGAAGGTTCCTGTAGGTTCGTATGATGATTGTGGACTTGGGCGTATGTCCGGATCGGGTTTTGGATAACCTGGGAGCGTTTCAGCGAATATTATGGAAGTTAGCATTTTAGAAGAATTTCATAGATTTGGGCTTGAAGTGCATTTCAGTGTTGTTGAGGTCCGTTTGGGATTCCGAGTCTGGGAATAGCTTTGTATGGTGATTCTGGAGTTGGGAGCGCGATCGGAAGTGAATTTGGATGTCCGTAGGTCATTTTGAAATCATTTGGCTAAAGATAGAAATTTCAAGGTTTTTGAGAAATCCGACCGGAAGTGGAAGTTTTGATATCGAGGTCGGAATGCGATTCTGGAAGTTGGAACAAGTCCGTAATGTCGAATATGACTTGTGTGCAAATTTTGAGGTCAATCGGACGTGATTTTATAGGTTTCCGCATCGGATGTAGGAGTTGGAAAATTCTAAGTTCATAAAGTTGGGATTGGAGTGCGATTCGTGGTTTCGGTGTTGTTTGATGTGATTTGAGGCCTCGAGCAAGTCCACATTATGTTTTGGAACAAGTTGGTATGATTGGACGGGGTCCCGGGGGCCTCGACTGGATTCCGGGTGGTTAACAGATCAATATTGAAGTTGAAGAAGGCTGGAAGTGCTGTCATCTGGTGTGATCCACACCTGCGAGGATTTGGCCGCAGGTGCGGCTTGCGCAGGTGCGAGAGTGGACAGGCTTGGCTGGGGACCTCATGTGCGATGGAATTTTCGCACCTGCGACTAAAGGGGTGCAGGTGCGATTTTGGGCTGGAGTTGAGGAAGCCGCAGGTGCAGGAGATTGGTCGCACCTGCGGGAGCGCAGATGCAGAGGTAGGACCGCAGGTGCGGAAATCATCCTGGGCAGAATGTTTTAAAACAAGGATTTGGGTTCATTTGTCTTCATTTCTTCATGGCTTAGGCGATTTTGGGAGGCTTCAGGAGAGGAATCCTTCATGCATTGTCAAGGTAAGTAAATTCCTCTCGTTTGTAAGTTAAATACAAGATTATATGCATGGATTAAGCATGGAAATTCGTAGGAATTTGGGAAAATATTGAAGAAAACTAGAAAATGGAAATTTGATTTTTTCAGCCACGAATTGAGCACGAATATTTGAGTAAATTGTATATTTGAGTTACTAAGGCTATGGGTAGAATATATCTTCGAGAAATTTCGGATTCCGGGCACGTGGGCCCAAGGGCATTTTAGTCATTTCACTGAGTGGGGTTTGGAAAAGTATATAATTTGATTTTGGTTGTGAGCATTAGGATGAATTTTCATTGCTTGGCTGTTATGTGGTAGTTTCGGAGCATTGTGCGTCCGTTGGAGTCGTAGGAAGGGCTTGGAAGCCGGTATTGGAATTTCGGAGCGAGGTAAGTCTCCTTTCTAACTTTGTGAGGGGGAATCATCCCCTAGGTGAATTAATTCAGTACATGCTATTATCTTCGGGGCCACGTACACACGAGGTGACAGGAGTTCGTGCGTAGCTACTATTATGCCATGTCCGGGTAGTTTAGGACCCACTAGCATGCCTTACGTGTTGTACCTGTAATCCTGCATGTAATATTAAACTGCTAATATAACCGAAATCGTAATTGAATATCTAAAAGAAGACTAGAGTTCATTTTGTTAATCTTCTAGAAAGACAATTGATTCCTCTGTGGATATTTGTGTACCTGGACTGGGTTGTATTATGGAATGTCATTAAACTTGACAAATGAGTTTCAAAACAAAGATTAAAAAGCTATATTTCATGTTCCTTTAAGAAGAATTTTACCACTCTCCTGAGAAAAACTGTTTTCTTGATAAAATACGGATTTATTATGTGGATATGTGTAACTTTGGGTGCCTGATTCGCATGTATGATTCGCGAGCAGGATGACCCTGTATTTGTGTGTGTAGTCATATGAGCACCTGAGTCGCAGGTATGATTTGCGAGCAGTCTAGCCGTATTATTTTAACCGCGTCGCATGATCGATTCGCGAGCGGGGCAGATAGATGCACCTATGGTTCGAGCCGTCCGACCCTTCGACAGTGCACAGTTTATTATTGTTGGTCTGCGTCGTTCGACCCTCGGCATTGCTTGCGCATGATATTTGTTTCGTAGTTGCTATGATTTTTCCTGATTACTGGCCTGAAATATTAAATTATCAATTGAAATGACAGAGATTTAAAGTTATTAAAAGAGATTTTGGAAGAAGTTGTTCCTTCCCGTCGGTTAATTTTTATTTGATTAAATCGCCCATGTTGATTAAGTGTATTAATATGACGAAGATATAAAGTGTTAAACGTGAACGAAGTTGAAAATATTTAAATTTTTATTTTAATAAATTGCCTATGATAATCATGCTTAGTGTCATACTTAAATATTCTAAATTGACCTTTAGTAAGTGTCTAATTTGACCTCTCGTCACTACCTCTCTGAGGTTAGGCGGACGACTTACTGAGTACACGTTGTTTTTGTACTCATGCTACACTTGCTGTGCATTTTATTGCACAGGTACTTTCATAGCAATGTGGAGGATTTGGAGACTTAGGCGAGCTGCATCATTTGGAGGCGATCCACAGCTGACAGAGTCTCCTTCGTACTGTATTTATTTCATTTTAAATTTTCATGTCCAGCTGTATTTCGGACAGGCTTTGTAATGATTGTATAAATTCTTAGAAATTGCTCATGTACTTGTGACACTGGGTTCTGGGATATGTGTTGGGGTATATTGTTAAAGTGTAATACTTAAAATATTGTTTTACTTAACAGATTCCTATTTGGTTAAGAGGTAATAAAGTGTAAGTAAATGTTTTTCATAAATATTTTAAATCGGAAATTATTTAGATTAATTAATGATTGACTTGCCTGACAATGATGTCCGGGGCCATCACGACCTTATGGATTTTGGGTCGTGACAAATGTAATTTTGTAATTGATTATTAGAAATAAAATACTGGATAAATTAACAAAAATATGGGAAAATTATAGAAAAATACCAATTGCTATGGAAGCTTGATTTTGAAGGTGTAAATGCAAATTAAAGAATAATTTGAGAAAAAATTGGGTATCAACACTCCATTTGCTCTGGAGTTGCTTATTTGGTTAGTATGATTATTACATGTATTGATTGGTATGACGGGCTCTGTCCCGACCTTTATAATATTATGTATTCCTAGAGGCTTGTAGACAGATGTCATGTACGTAAAAGATTGTATGACCTTGTCGGCCTATGTTCAGTATACGAGTGGTTATTTTGATCTTAGAAGCCCATATGTCTTATGTAAAAGTTGGTATTACATGTTGTACTCTACCTATTTTATGGCAGCCTCTTCGGTTCAGTTATCTATGATAATATGATACGAGAAGATACATAATGTTGGTACTCGATTGAGTAAGATACCGGGTGCCCGTCGCGGCTCATCGGTTGGATCATGACAAAAGTGGTATCCGAGCAGTTCTGTCCTAGGGATTCTACAAGCCGTGTCTAGTAGAGTATTGTTTATGGGTGTGTCGTGCACCACACTTATAAGCAGGAGGCTATAGGGCATTTAGGACTGTCACTCTTTCTTCCTTCTCTAGATGGTGTGGTAGAGCTTAGTTGTAAGAACTCAATTTCCTAAACTCTATCTTACTTATAGTACGATGATATCTACATCAGAAAGACAGTTGGTAAGAGATTGCATGTGGATGTGGAAATAAGCTTCTTAATATGGAGCCTTATGCCAAGGATACCTATCCACCAATATGGTGAAAAGGAATGAGAGATTCAGAATCTAGATACAAGTTTCAACAAGTTAAAGAAGCAAGGTGAAGAAGGGTACGAGGCATCCAGTTAATGAAGATTATCAGTATTTTCAAATCAAGACAGGATATCACAATTCGGTTGGGGTTAGAGTGAGCCAAAATGGTGAATGAATTGTTTGCGTTAGTTGACATTTACGAAGGATAGTGCAAACGTGGTAATGGATCTCCTTGTGAGACACCTAAATGGTGCACTCTAAAATAGTACAGCTAGATATGAGTGCTACAAGATAGGAACTGGAAGCCTGGAAAGGATAAATATTATCTTAGTATGACTCTCGTCCCTAGTAGAGAAATAATGTTAGGCAACCTAAAGAGCCAGTGGATGGAGCAAAGGAGAGCTACAAGCAAAAAAATGTCTTGTTAAAATTTTCAGAATAAAGTGATAGATAGAAATATTAGAAAGGAAGTATGAAGAGAAACAATGAAGCATTATGAGTGAGATGTGATACATGGATGATAACGGTAGAGTGTTACAAAATCTATAGTCAAATAAAGAAAGACGAGAGGTGATGGGCGTTAAGACAACAAAAGAGTATAGACCATACAACCACATCCTCATTTCGAGAAATAAGTTCACAAGTTTAACGTGATTAACAGAAGGAAAAGTTAGACCCCAGAGTAATTGAAATCAATATGGACTGGTGAACAAGATAAACTAAACATGAATTAGGGACTGCGTGATTTGATAATAGTCAGCATCATGAGAATTTCATATTGCGTTCCGACGATAATAAAATGTACAACAGAAGAAGATTCATGAGAAATTCAGAAAATGGTTTACACTAAGTGCCACCCTCGCGAATAAGGAATTTCGTTATCCTTGGTACAGAAGGATTACCGCAAGGCGAGTAAGGATTATTGATAATGTGAAAAGACGCCAATGATGAAGAGGTAAAACATCTATAAGTAGATCCCCGTGACACCAAATCTCAGTACTCCCCTAAAGGGGGAATATGGAGTGATGTGGCATTAAGTCAGGATAAAATGGTTCTAGTGACTATGGAATGGTAAAGGAAGAATGCGAAGAAAAATGAAAAAGGAATGTAATTGCACCTA
Organism: Nicotiana paniculata; assembly: GCA_005239505.1. Lineage (NCBI taxonomy): Eukaryota > Viridiplantae > Streptophyta > Magnoliopsida > Solanales > Solanaceae > Nicotiana > Nicotiana paniculata. Next base: position 56,859 of record ML331045.1, on the reverse strand, counting down.
TCCAAATCCTACTTACATGCTACGATTCCAAAATATTATGCAAGCACGACGTCAAGGAAAGGAAGTAAGGGTTCTGGCAGAGAATGTTATTGATAAATAAGGAGCCAGGGCGAGAGGTAAGTTAGACAAATAAAGTAACACAATAAACATTACGTGGAATATTGATATGAGAATGGACCCACGAATAGTTAGTAGTTGATTCAAGAAGAGTCTAGTTATGGCTAGACAAGAGGATACATACAAATTAACAGATCGTGCAAGATAATCATAGTGAACCCCAACGTGGGGAATTCAGTGTCGTGGATATGACATTGTAATACTTGAAATATATTCAGATAGGAGTTCGGGTAGTTAAAAGTACCGTATGAGTGTTACGAAAATAAAAGAGAGTCCCACTCGGAAGACAGTCAAAACTTCAGTTCAGAAGCGATTGTACGAGCACATGAGTATGGAAGTAAGTAACTACGAATAGTTAGGGGCGAGGAAGAACATCAAAAATTCCATTGGATAGGCGATGTAATAAGCTCGCAACTTTACAAGAGTCAGAGAGTCCTCCCTAAGTAATAGAATGGAAGACTAGCTGAGGAAATAAGGAAGAAGGCTTCAACCTAAACATGGTAACTCAAAGAAAAAAAAATGGTGATGTAAAAAAAAAAAGTGACACGCTTTGGAAAAAAAGTCTCACTATAACCTTGTATGCACGCTATAAAAAAAAAAGTGGCACCTATCGTGGCTAACAAATGGGAAGTAAAGTCAAAAGTAATATTCAAGATCATATGAGTTGCACGAAAATTCCGGCATGCGTGGGAACTAAGATAAGCTAAGTATGCATGCAACAAGGAGGCAGAACACCAGGAAAAGTAATAGCTTACGTTTAAATAGATTTGAGAAGGAACTAGTCGATCAACGATCCAGAGTTAGTTATGTTATGAACGCACCTAAAGAGTTCAGAGTATTATCTGTGCAGCATATATGTTGACAATCATGCAGATATAGAAGGTTCCGATATAAGTTAAAAGAAAGAATTGAGCCCAGGTCATAGACAAAGGATTGAATGGTTATAAGATTGTATCATGGATATTCCATAGCATCCATGAAGGGATAAAGTAATAACAAAAACCATGAGCCGCCGATCGGAAGGTAGCTTAAGCCTACATGAAGGTTGATCAAAAGGAAGAGGAATTAAAGAGTTACATCAACTAAGTAAATCAGGAGTCTGATTATTGGATCCAGAAAAATTATAGACCTCATGATTGAGAACATTACAGGATCACTCTTAAATATCAGAGGTACAAGAGAGATAGTACAGTAGCCATATTCTATAAGGGCATCAGAAGAATACCAGCCTCATAAGAAGTCAGTATGAAGCTCTCACCGGATTATGTATACACCAGAGGTGCAAGTATGATAATAAAGCTTCAAGTTATGGATGTGAATTATACCTATGTGGAAGGAAGATCATGAAAGAGATACAAGATGTGATGCAAGATTGTAAGGTAAGTAAGGTAAAGGTGAATCAACAATAGATGGACACAAGCCACAAAGTGTGAGGTGAGATTAGGCTGTCATTCTTAAGATGAACAAGTAATGATGAAGCATTAAAGGACTTAGATTTATTCATATGGGATAAGTAACGAAAGTAACCTGTAGTTCGGTAGCAGACCTCAGTAACGATAAAGTCATACGAATGGATAACCAGATCTATGAAATAAGATATGTCCATAGTCGCAAGTTTTACAAAGTAACGAGCGAAGAAATTCAGTACACCTATAGACGCCCAGAGAGGTATCCTATTAAGTCTTGTATATGTTTACAAATTAAGGCTTAGATATTACCTAAAAGCTGGAGAAAAAGGAGAGAAAAGTCGCATAGGCACACTTATAATGTCAGTATCGTAGAGGCTGCATGATAAAAGATAGCAACAGTTACGAGATTGGAAATAATTCAATCACAAGTCATGGCGTGGGAAAGAGACCAAAAGGGGGGAATGCCCTGGTCTTTGGATTTATTCACAGAACAACTACCTAAATGGCAAGGAGAGTATTAAGGTATTCACAAGAGTTATAAGTTATGAAAATAATAAGAGCATCAATCTACATTTGAGGACGAATATTCCAAAGGGGGGAATTATGTTACGCCCCGCAATACTACATCGATATTACGTCCCGCAGTATTACATTACGATGATGTTACGCTTCGCAGTATTAAATTACGATGATGTTGCACCCTGTAGTACTGTACGTTGAATTTATCGCAAGGTAATTGACCTTACTCCAAGGAAAAAGATTATTTGGAATTATAAGTATTATGCTGTTTCTAACAAGGGATAAGTAAATTCGTGAAGGTGAGAGGGAAAGTAAATAGAAGAAAACGAGTTTCGTCGAAGTTTGTCAATTTGGGATAAAATACGATCCGAGCTATAATACCCGGTATTTATGGACTAGTATCATATAATGTACCACATGGCCATGATAGTAAGTATAATGTGTGTTAAAAGAGAGTAGTATTTTAAATAATTTGAGATAATTTTATATTATGTGGGTAATTGGTTAATGGGAGATTAACTAATTGATTAAGAAATTAATGGGTGGTTAAGGCTTTTGGATAAGCTCCAACGTGGCAACCATTACTATGCCCATATATATGACTCTTAAATCATTTCAAGGTGGCATAGTTAGAACAATTTTGGTGGCCATGTCTTTCAATGTGGGGCCCACACCACAAGACTTAAAAAGACCTATCTAAATCACTTAACTAGGTGCTTATATCTCCACAATAAGGTGATATATTACAAGCTTAATCCCTAAATGTGTATTAAAACGCACTAAAGAATTCAATATTGTGGAAAAGAAGGAAAAATAGGATATGAAAGCATAAGTTTTGGAATCTGAAAATGACAGGAGAATCAAAAGTCATACAAGAAGTTGCACATGACCACTCACTTTTATAAGTATTCTCTTACTTGGACATTGGGCAAATTTCAACCAGGTTCATTATACTTGATGCTTTGGCAAGTAATTTCCGATGAAGCTTTCTTTGAGATTATAAATACCAAACTATTTTTGAAGGACTACCTAGAGTATGAACTTCAGCACGTCATACGAAATCATTTTGTGTAATAGTAATGTGAGGATTTTCATAACATCTTCAACAAGATTTCTTAGCATCTTAGAAACGTGGGATTTGTAATTCTAAGGAAGTACGGCGTAATTTTCCTCAAGAACATCATACGAATTTTTCCCTATTTCGATCTGCTGCTACGTATTTTTGCAAAAGACGTGTGCTAGAGGGATTGTCAAAAGAATCGGCTCAGGTATGTTAAGGACATCCCTCTTTCTTTTGGCATGATCCACATTATACAGAAGAAACGATCAAACGCACGATTTTCATAAATTACTCTATTCATAGAAATACTAGGGGTGTCTATATTCTTTATTCCCCATGTGAATTATTGTTATCTTCTGTTCATGGGTCCCAGAAAAATACGTATTTGATAATGTTTATCCGAAAGACATATTGATTTTTATGGCGTTCCGAGAAAATCTCATTAACGTAGTTCTTATGCATTTCATGTATTTATACATGTACATTGACCCATGACCAGATGACGTTATATACGCATATATATGTATATTATATTTATATGGGATATGGGAAAAGGTTACGGTGTTATATACGCACCACCACCTGATCAGCTGGTATACGTTGATGATTTTGCCCACAGTGGCCGATATGATATGATGGGATGCCCTCAGACGCCTGATGATGTTATGAAACATGTACCTATGCACGACATGACATTCATACGCATATGCATGACACTATAATTATTTCATGATTTACAGAGTTATCCAGACTTACAGGTTGTGTCATTTACTCTATACTTCTTCCATGTCTGTTATGTCCTTATTTATGTGCCTTACATACTCGGTACATTATTCGTACTGACGTCCCTTTCTCCTGGGGACGCTGTGTTTCATGACAGCAGGTCCCGATAGACAGGTCGAGAGTCCTCCAAGTAGGCTATCAGCTCAGCGGAAGATGTTGGTGCGCACCATTTTCTCCGGAGTTTCTTATTTGGTTAGTATGATTAGTACATGTATTGATTGGTAAGGCGGGGCTCTGTCCCGACCTTTATAATATTATGTATTCCTAGAGGCTTGTAGACAGATGTCATGTATGTAAAAAATTGTATGGCCTTGTCGGCCTATGTTCAGTATACGAGTGGTTATTTTGATCTTAGAAGCCCATATATCTTATGTATAAGTTGGTATTACATGTTGTACTCTACCTATTTTATGACAGCCTCTCCGGTTCAGTTATCTATGATAGTATGATACGAGAAGATACGTTATGTTGGTACTCGGTTGAGTAAGGTACCGGGTGCCCGTCGCGGCTCATCGGTTGGGTCGTGACAATATGTACTCACAAGATGATGGATGCTACACTCAAGATAATTCTTATCAAGAGAATAATGAGGAAGTTCAATTTGTGAGTAACTATCAAAATCAATGAGGTAACTTTCAAGGATCTAGCCAAGGACAATGGGGACCGAGTAATAACCAAGGCACTTGGGCAATAATAATCAAGGAAATTGGGGGATAAGCAATCAAGAAAAACCAAGGTTGGAGTGGCGGTAATCAAGGTAATCTAGGTGGTGGATCTTCCCAACAATATCAACAAAGATTCTACCCATCTCCTCCATACAACAACCAAGGTGACTCTTAAAGTGATAACCAACTTTTAGAGATGACGGAAAGGATGCTCAAGAATCAAGAGCAATCCGACAAGGAAAGGCGAGAAATGAATCAAGTGGTGACTTCTCAGGGGTCCGCACCAAACCGAAAAGTCAAACCAAACAGATTAAAAAAATTCGAGTAGGTTTGGTTTGGTATTGAGCAAAAAATCCGAATCAAACCGACGTATAAATATATATTTTTTTATATAAATTTTATGGCTTTATGTAGAATTTTATTTTAAAAAGATATCTAGAAATATTTGAGATCCTCTCATGGGATATAATATTCAGTAGAACTATAAAGTGCATTCATTTTTATTTACTTTAAATAATAGATTGTATCACTTTCTTATTATGTGTTATTGAAATGTGCCAATCATCTCTTTGTTCTTTCATATTCATATGTCAAGATTTATTATATGTTTTTCGAATTTGAAGTGGTTTTTCGATAATCTAAAATTACATAGAACATATCATTATTTGAGTATCATATTAATTTTTATGTTTAATTATTAAATTTGGTTAACCTTGAAAGCGTACATCAACTAAAAATTATTGATAGATGACTAAGAAAATAAACTATTAAAAACATTATCCCATAAGATCACTTTAATATATCATATGTTTGTTTGTTTTTTTTTAGTAAACATATATTCACTTATCAAAATTTTATCTATAACTTTAATAATGCAAGATTGAAATAATATTCATGTAAAAAAAAATTTCGAATAACTCAAACACTCCGACAAAACCGAACCAATCCTAACCGATATAATTGGTTTGATTTAATTTTGACAAAATCCAAACCAACCCGGTCCATGTACATCCTTACTTCTCATACCGCTTCAATCAAGCAAATTGAGACTAAATTGGGTCAAATCTTTTCTCAATTGAATGTGAGACCACAAGGGTCATTTCCTAGTGATACGGTTCCAAATCCAAAAAGAGATGAGGGAATAAAGCGTGTGTTTGGCGTTTCCACAAGGCGGGGAAAAATCCTAAAGAAGAGATCCATTGTAGTTGAAGATGACGACGATGAAGAGGAGTTGCCTCTCAAATATGATTTTCCTAAAGTCTAGAATCCCAAAGTTCCTAAGCTTGCTCTTCCTAAGATTGACGATCCTCCTAAAGTTGATGAAGTTCCTAAGCAAAATGTACCTATCATGGTCAATCGGACACTCGAGGTGGTTAAAGTTCCCAAGTGTGAAGTGCCAATGGTAAGTCTAATTGTTGTTGAAGAGGTTCACCAAGCACCAAGCACCAATCACTTCTCAAAATGCCAAAGAACTCCCTATAAAAGAGAACGAACCAAGCAATGAGGCAACAAGGAGGCACCTAGAGCGTACAAGCAATTACCGAGATCACCTCCTCCCGTTTCACAAAGATTTGCAAAGAAACAACAAGAAGGTCAATTGCAATTCTATGATATGTTGAATCAAATGACCATCAATGTGCCTTTTGTGGAAGCTTCTGAAAAGATGTTGTGTTATGCTAAATTCATTGAGGACTTGGCCACTAAGAAGAAGAATGTTAATTTTGAGACCATCATGGTCACCCTCCATTGTAATGCAATCATCTCACAAATCGGGGTTAAGAAGATGGAAGACCCGGGAGCTTTCACTATTCCTTGTGATATTGGGTTGACAAGCTTCACAAAAGCTTTGTGTGATTTGGGGGCAAGTATCAACTTGATGCCTTATGCCGTTTTCAAGAAGTTGAGCTTGGGTGACCCAAGGCCTTGATCTATCCCAAACTCACACCACAAATATAGGTTGTGAGGTGGTCGAAGCAATAATAAAAACCCAACGCAAGTCGGGTCGAATCCACAAGGAGCTAGATGTGGCATTAGGTATATACCTAGTGTGAATGTATGATATGCCCTAGATTACACTTCCATATTTTCAATTGTTGTTTCTACTTCTACTTTTAAGCTATTGATTTTAATTGCAAAGCTAAGAGACAATATTTTTAGTTTTGGTTATTTTTCAAATTATAGAAGGTATAGGGTTGCGACTTCTGCCTAGTTGGTTACCTAACAAATTTAGAGCTTCACGTTTGGTTGATCGGGATACATTATAACAATCACACGCGATTACTCATTATATACCTCTTGGTAGTTTGAGTGATTTTTGCTTGTTTTGGCTTTCTCAAGTCCAAATGGGTATTTCACGAAGCAAGTGATAAAGGCTCTAGTCGGGTCTTACTATCTCTAGGTTCGACCCTTAAATTGGGGCTATCAATTTCTTGAGTTCACCCCAATTCCTAGTTAGACAAGTTTTCCTAGACTTGGTCTCTCTTTCTCAAGTAAAGACTAGGTCAATTAGGGATGAATCAATGTTTGCAACCATTAATTCTCATATTCAAGAAATAACTAAGCTAAATATCATAAACCCAGTCATAAATAAGCCCTAAAATAATTACTCATTAAGTACCCATACTAGGGTTGGGTCATAATCCTAGCTAAGGGTTTAGCTACTCATGGATAATGAAGAATTTAAAAAAGAAACTAAGATAGAATTTATAATACTTGATTAAGGAAAGAAAATCTAATGTTTAAAAGCTAGACTAGTACAAAGTTACCCAATACAGTAAATAAAAACGGATCAGGTGCACCCAACTTATGAAACTTCACCTAAAAATAACAAAAAGTTCTATTTATACCCAGCTGAAAATATCTGATAAAATTGCCTCTACGGAGGTTTTGTGGTCACACAATTCTATGTGCGGTCCGCACTTTGAGATTGACTGGTCAAGTGAACTTTCCACGATCGCATAAAATTGGGATGCGGCCGCACTTCCTCTAATTGTGCGGACCGCATATTTCTAAGTGTGGCCGCACACTTGAACTTGGACTGGGGATGGACTTCTTTCTGCGAACCGCACATTTATGAGCGCCGCTGCACTTTGGCATCTTGCAGTCGCACAATAATAGTGCGGCCCGCACATCTTCAAGCTTCCCAAAATATGGCTCTCTGAATCTCATCTTCTGCGGCCGCACAATAATTGTGCAGTCCGCACTCTATGAAGGAATTCCATCAGTGCATATTCAAAGTTTACAGCCGCACAGAGTATTGCGCGGTTCGCATTGTGGCCCTTTTTGCCTTGTTTTGGTCCTTGTCCAATTTTACTCCTTTTTGAGTTTATTTTCACTTCTTTGGCTCGTTTTTCAATATCCCTGCAAGAAAGCACATTTCATTAGTTCTCGGAATACTTTTAAGCATATTTGAGCTAAAATGCAAGTAAAATAGAGCAAATAAGCAGTCAAAATCCCTACTTATCAGGCCTACATCAATACAAATTTTAATGGCGGATCGTACTTTGAAGAGACCACTTGGTGTGATTGATGATATTCTTGTTAAAGTGGATCGATTTTACTTCCTCACGGATTTTTTGATTCTTGATTGTGAAGTGAATGTAGAAATTCCAATCATCCTTGGCAGGCCTTTCTTGGATATCGGGTGATCTATTTATGATGTTGAAGTGAGAGAGCTCAAATTTAGATTGAATGATGAAGAGGCAATTTTTCATATACAAAAGTCAATGAAACAACCACATGACTATGGTGTGATATCCGTTATTGATGTGGTGGATGATGTGATTGACAATGAAATCAAAGATATTTGCATGGAAGAAGCTCTACAAACGGTTCTCCTTAATTCGAACAATGAGGCCATGGAAGGGTACAATGAAGCTTTGATGGCTAAGGAGGGACTCAGTTCATATTCTTACAAGCCCGAGAAGATGTCCCTTGACTTGGAAAATAGAATTATTCCTCCAACCAAACCTTCTACAATTAAGCCACTAAAGTTCAAGTCAAATTGGGTTGATCCAACAAACTTAAGAGTGTCTCAACTTAATGCTATGGATGAATTTCAGTTTCAAGCATATGAGAGTGATTTTTTGTATAAGCAAAGAATGAAGCTCCTCCATAGCAAGGAGATCATCAAAACGGAGTTTCACCCCGGGGACTTAGTTATTCTCTACAATTGAAGCTTCAAGTTTTCCCCGAGTGTCACGACCCAAAAATCATTAAAGGTTGTGTTGGCGCCGGATACCACTGTCAGGCAAGCCAACAATAAATAATTAAATTTGTTCTCATTTTAGTATTTTTGAAATCATAATTTCCTTAGGTCAAATAATAGATGGTGAACTTCACAGATTGAACAATAGTGTTTTTGACAAATTTCAATACTGAATAATCCCATAATCACCCTAGAACCTGGTGTCACAAGTGCATGAGCAGTTACTAGGAAGTAACATAACATACAATAACTGTCTGAAATACAAATTGGACAGAAAAAAATACAAGTACTCTGAAGGAGACTCTATTGGCTGCAAATCGTCTCATAAGATGCAACCCTTCTAAGTCCCCGCGTCAATCACATCGTTTCACCCTCAAGGCCACTGAACATACGTGTGCCTATACAATAAAATTTATAGCAAGTGTAGTATGAGTACGAAAACAACGCGTACCCAATAAGTATCCCATCTAATCTCGAAGAAGTAGTGACGATAGGTCGACTTCGGCACTTACTATGGCCATCAATAATATAATAAGTTGTGGATTTATTAGAAACGGCAGTAAACTCAAGGAAAATCATGAAGCAAGTAAACAATTCCTTTGATAATAAGAGGTTTCCAAATTTATATTTTATCAGTTATCAATTTATCTCAAACTAGAGAGGCAGTATCATTATTTATAAATGTCAAGGCGAGCAATACTAGCATGTGCAAATCATGTCGATGTCGTACGGTCCGATCAAACATAATATTTAAACTGTGCACTGCCAGAGGGTCGAATGGCGCGAACCATAGATGCATTTATTCACCCCTCTCGCGAATCATTCATGCGACGCGGTCAAATATAAATTAATCATTTAAATCAAATTCTTTCTTAAATTCTTTTCTTTAAAAGAAAAAAAAAGGCAATTCAACTGGAAGCTTTAAATCCTTAGAAATTCTCAACTTAATTCTATTTATCACAAATAGTAAGTATCATCAAATAACGAAGTTCACAAAGCATGGTGTAAATCTAAACTACCCGGACATGACAGGAATAGTAGCTACGTACGGGCTCTTGTCACTTCGTGCGTACGTAGCCCCCACAAATACTCACATTTTTAATCAAATTCACCTATGAGAAAATTTTTCTCTTACAAGGTTATAAAGGAGACTTATCCCGCTCCGAAATTCCATAAACGGATCCCCAAGCCCTTCCGACAACTCAAACCGATGCCCAACGCTCCAAAACTAGTCGATAATTATGCAAACCCATAAATATATACTCAAATACTCATAATTCAATTTATAACAATTTTTAACTCCGTTTGAAAAGTTGGCAGTGGATCCCACTTCTCGGAACCCGATGAAACTCACAAAATCGGACAATTCATTCTGATACGTGTTCAACCATACCAATTTTATCAAATTGCGATAACAACTTGACCTCCAAATCTTAAATTTTCGTTCTTGAAAAGTTGTGCAAAAATCTTGATTTCTTCCATTTAAATCCGAAATAAATGATGAATATAACCATAGAATCATAAGTATAATTACTTTCGGATATAGAACACTTACCCCAATTCATATGGTGAAAATTACTTCAAAAATTGCATCAATCCGAGCAATCCGAGCTCCATAGCTCCAAATATGTTAAAAATGACCAAAACCTCGAAATATAGCTTCTGCCCAGGTATTTACTCTTCGCAATCGCGGAAAATGCTTCACGATCGCGAAGCAAAACATTTCTCAGCCCAAAATTTGCCCTTCGCGGTCGCGGAGAAAGCTTAGCGATCGCGAAGAACAAATGCCTAGCTCTTCCAGACAGCCTCTAATATAATGGTCATAACTCTTTGTACAAAACTCTAAATTGCAAATTATTTAACTTTTTGAAAACTAGACTCCAAGTACTATAACTTTTATGATTTTCTCATCTCCCATTTCTTTATAGATTACGAGATATACGCTTCCAAAGTCAGACTTGTGCAACACAACGCGATTTCCAAACTCTTCCGGACAGGCTGTAGCGTATTAACCATAACTCTTTGTACACAACTCCAAATTCCAAATGGTTTGATATTATTAAAACTAGACACAAAGGCTACAACTTTTATTTTTTGATAATCTCCAAATTCCTTATAGATTGCAAGATACAAGCTTCCAAAGTCGGGTCAGTGCAGCAGAAATTTTACTCTACGCGATCGCGAATAACTGGCCAATTTCTCTCATTTTACTCATTGCGATCGTGACCAATTCCCCGCGATCGCGTAGCACACTGTTGTAGCCAAAAACCAGCAACTAAAATGTCCTAAAAATGGTACGAAACTCACCCGAGCCCCTCGAGACCCCATCCGAACATACCAACAAGTCTCAAAACATATCACAGACTTAGTAGAGGCCTCAAATCATATCAAACAATGCTAAAAACACGAATCACACCCCAATTCGAGTCTAATGAAACTAAGAAATTTCAATTTCTATATTCGATGCCGAAACCTATCAAATCACATCCAATTGACATCAAATTTTGCACACAAGTCATAATTGACATTACAGACCTACTCCCACTACCAGAATTGGAATCTGGCCCCGATATTAAAAAGTCCACTCCCGGTCAAACTTTCAAAAACCTTCAACTTTTAGCTTTCGCCAAATGACCCCAAAATGACATACGGATCTCCAAATTCACTTATGTACGCACTCCCAATACCAGAATCACCATACGGAGCTCTACCCAGACTCGAAATCCCAAATGGACATCGATAACATTAAAATGCACTTCAATCCAAATTTATGAAATTCTTCCAAAATACTAACTTTCACAATAGGCGCCGAAATGCTCCCGGGTCATGCAAAACCCGATCCGGACATACGCCCAAGTCCAAAATCATTATACGAACCTGTTGGAACCTTCAAATCCCGATTCTGAGGTCGTTTACTCAAAAATCCAACCTTATTCCATTCTTCCAACTTAAAGCATCTGAAATGAGAATTTTCTTTCCAAATCAACTCGGATCTTCCCGAATTCAATTCCGACCACACGTACAAGTCATAATACCTGAAGTGAAGCTGTTCGTGACCTCAAACCATCAAACGACGCGCTAGAGCTCAAAATGACTGGTCGGGTCGTTACACCAAGCTATTTAAAATCAAAATGGTCCGGGCCATTCATGTTTGTGCATGTTTACCCCTTTGCTGTCGTGGATTTAGAATCTGGGGATGGCCTTAGAATCTTCAAAGTGCATGGGCATAGAGTCTGACATTACTTAGGCCAATTTGATAGAGGAAAAGTAGTTTCAAAAATACAATTGGAGGAACCCCTAATGAGTTTATTGGTATTGGAATTTTGGTCGTGCCATGACATTAAATAAGGCCCTTCTTGGGAGGCAACCCAAGCTCTTTTTCCTTTTATTCTTGCATTTTGATTTTGTATTGGCAGTGTAGTGTGTTCTTTTTTTTCTCCCTTACTTTGATGTATTTTGGGCATTTAATGTGTGTAAGGTGCAAGTTTAAAGTGAAGAGGTTGAGCAAATTATCTAAGAAAAGAGAGAGCAACATGGGAATAATTGAACCCAACCATGAGCTAAACCGTAGGATACGTTTTAAACCGTGTCAATTTCCAAACAATGCCAGTTTTTGGAGAGTGCAGGTGACGCTAAATCGTGAGACACGGTCGCTTAAACCGTAGTGCCATGGTTCAGTAAATACCAAGCTAAGCAACTTAGCTTGATGTAGGAAAGTGGAGTTGGAACCTTGTAGTCAGTTTGAAGAGCTCAAGGGAACCGTGAAGTGAACTGTAGGTCACAGTTTAAATCATGTCAATTTTCAGCTTGCTCCATCTATGCTCCACTGCCAATCGTTGGTTGCGGTTTCATCAACTGTTGGCAACGGTTGAGTTTGCGATCCGCTCGGATAGAGAGAGTGTTTCTTTACCCTACCCTTATACTAGTTTTAATTGCATTGAGGGCAATGCAAATTTTTTTGTATGGGGGAGGGGTATTGATGAATTTTGGTATGCTTGACACTTTTGGATGCCATTATTTGATATTATATTTTCGTTTTTAGTTTTTCCTTTTCTGTTATTTTTGTTTATCTATTGTTTTATGTGTTCTAGGAACTGGTTCTTATATCTGGTTCATGTAGCTTCTGGTTTGCACACTTGAATCACACCAGAATTGTTTGCAAAATGCCTCGCTACCTGTAAAATGAGAACATCCTGCAATTTATAGAGTTGGTAGAATAGGAAATAACTAGAGCTCTAATGCTATATTCTTCCATAATGGAAGAGTTCTGATAATCTTTAACTTCAAATTCCTCCCTTATCTAGGATAGCGTTCTCTCGAGTAAGGAGCCCTTCTCCTTATCACTTATGCAACCTTTTTGTTCAGGAGATATCAGATATCAGATATAATCACTTAAGCTTATCTTCTTCACGTGCATGACTTGTGCTTGAATCTGCCCGTGTCTGTGTACACTATGTATGAACCTGGTTCATTCTTGAGTTCCTTTGTCAATCATCAAAACAAACTTCACTTGGGCCAAAATAGTATATCCTTGATTATTATATTTCAAGTTTAAGTATATGATAAATGTTTCTTTATCATCTTAGATGTATTCTTTGTACTGAAGTATACATATGATCGAGCCATAAAAATATTACCTAGAAAGTTATATATATTAGTATTAATTTTGTGAGCTTATGCTTCTACATGGTTAACATATATATTTATTGAAATTCATGAATCCATTTATAAAATGCGGAGTTATAGTACATGTGCGTGAATTATTTGCAACCTCAACAGCTATATTTATATTTTCAAGAGTTTAATTAAGCTTATAAAGTTACGCATTATATGGTATAAAATATTTGATAATTAGTGTTTATATTCAAGTAATATGAATATAAGAATATCATATTTAGAATGTGGGAGCATATGATCATACTTTTGTATTGGTTGGAGTATATGCAAAAACTGATTTTTAACTAAGTGAGAAAATAAAGGTGATATCAACTTAGTTGATTGTGTACAACTATAAATTATAACAATGACCGGAGTAAAAAGGAATACTACTAAAAGACGTCTCTTTCTCACTAGATTTAATAATTCGACTGATCATCTTCTAGGTTCATACGATATCCAATCATTTTGACCTCGACAAAAGAGTACAACCCACATTGATCATTCAAGGAAATAGACTTTTTCTAATGTATGACTATATAATCAAAGCTTTTTGATATTATTTAAAACAAGGCATATTACAAGACTCGACATTCACGTGCAACACACATGCTGAGAAATGAATCGGGTTGGTTCGATTTTTATGAAAATCAAACCAAACCAACCATATCGGTTTGTATCACTACAAAAAAAATTAGAATTAGCTACGAACGATGTCACTGGTCTGTCACTAAAACGCTCGTAGCTAGTAGAATTTCTTGATAATTCGTTGCTAATCTGTCGCTAAATGATATTAGTGACGAATTTTTCTGTTTAACTACAGAATTTGTTCGTCGCTAAAACCTAATTGTTTAGTAGTGTATTGGTTTGGGTTTTCAGGTTTTTTTGTTACTTGAATATTATTTCAATCTTACTTTGTTAAAGTTAAAAATAAAGTTTTGATAAATCAATATATGTTAAGTAAAAATTAAAAAAACTGATAAATATATGATCTATTAGAATATTCTAATGAGAGAATTCTTTTAGTAACACATTATAGTTATTTTTTTAGCCGTCTAACAATAATTTTTCGTTGATGTACGCATTCAAGGTTAATCAAATAATAATTTAATGTAAATATCATTATGAAAACTAAATAATGATATTCCTTTTTAATTTTAAAATTACTGAAATACCATTTCAAATTCGATAAAGATATAAGAATTTGACAGATCTTGACATAAGATATGAAAGATGTAACACCCCGTAAATTCGGCTTAAGTATGAATGTGTTAAATGAGTAGTAAGGTTATATTTTGGACATGTGAAGTTATATTGGTATGAGTATGGGTGGAAATATTTATTTTAGAATCAAGACGAAGAGTGAGGTATACAAGATTTGAAAAAATCTACGAAGTTTACAAAAGTTCAATCTTGCAGGAGGTTTAGTGAAAAACTTATTAGGTATTTGGGAAACCTCAAAACATAAAAGTTGTAGACATTTGAAATATCTTTCCAATGATATATTGTGGAACAAAAACAGATCTCTGTGAAAAATGTTATGTGCGTTTTATAGAACAGTGTACAATATGAGCGCCCCGAGCGCGACCGCGCACATGTGACCGTGTTCCTGCAATTTTGCGTGGTAAGGTGCGCAGTCAGGCCTACAGGTGCATGGGGCGCACGTGGGGAGTCATTTTTAAATCCCTATTTCCTCCCCCATAGCCCCAAAACATAAAAACTTGCTCTAGAAGGGGAGCTCTTAAAAACCTAACTCCTTAAAGGTCCCTCCACCATCCAAGGTAAGTTCTAATGGTGATTCTAAGTTTAATTCAATTTCCCAATGCCTTATTAACATGGTTAAACCCTCCATATCATGAGATATTCGACTGGGATATCATTGTTGAGAGAAGAAACCCTAGAACTCGAATTCAAGGGTATTGAACTTCAAAGAAGGTAATGTCTTCACCCTTTAATTGATTCTAACATTGGATAATGATTATAGACTCTAGTTAATGAGTTATGTGTTGATGGGTTTGATAGAAAAGCATGAACAGTTATAGATTTGGGTTGTTGATTGTTGATTATTGGTTAAGGGTGTTGCTTACCTTATGGGTGATGAAGAATGATATTGAGTATAACCATTTGAGACTTTAGAATTTATCTAGGATCAAGAGAATGGGTTATTGAGTGTAGAAACACCATTAATAAGGGCTATGAAGCTTTATGCCACCAAGTATTTGATAAAAGCCTAAGTGACTAAAACATGACTATTGTTGCTAATTTGGAATCACTTTGACTTGTATTGATATAGATTAAAGTTGAAAGGGTTGGCAAATGTTGTATTATGATCAAGAGCAGGAACTTAAGGTATGTGAGGCTAACTCTCTATGTTTGGTAATATTAATGATACTCCCTACACTATGTTTCTTTTACCACGTTACCAATTGCCTCAGAAATATAGTTAAGCCTAGTTCCTTGAATAGTTGCAGAATATCCTATTTTCTAGCTTCATAACTCGTTCTTTCATTCTGACCGTTGTGAAATCAGTGTGTAATCAATATAGACTTGGGTTTGATGCTCATGAGTCTCAGTCTAGATTACTCAGCATGTCATAAACAGTTGAAGTTTCAATTTTCATAATCAGTTCATGAATACATGTCTCAGTCTAGCTCTATTCAGCATTCAAGTATCATGTAACTCAGTATGGTTCAGTATTTCAGCATCAGGTATTTCAGTATGATTCTCAGTTCCTAAATGTTGAACACCTGTATTTGAGCCTGAGGTCATAGTTTATATGCTTTATTCATGTTTGGGCCTGAGGCCGTAGTTTATGCTTTATGCATTTTTGGGGCTGAGGCCGTAGTTATGTATACGTATACTTGGGCGTGAGGCCGTAGCTTGTGCACATATATATTGGACCCGAGGCCGTAGCTTATTCAGATAAACAGGTTGTTCATCATTCAGAAGAGGGATTATTCATATCCTTACTTCCTTTCAGTTCAATTACTAGTTATCATTTCAGTTATCAGTTATCATTTCAGTATTCAGTTATGAGTTATCAGTTATCATTTTAGTTTCAGTTTCAATAGTTATCATTTCAGTTATCAATTATCAATTCTCAGTCATCAGCTTAGTTTCAATTTCAGTATTTATAATTCTTTCTTTCAGTTGCTTTACATACCAGTGCAATTCAAATGTACTGACGTCCCTTTTTGCGCGGGGCATGCATCTCACAATGCAGGTAATGATTTACAAGTTAACGATTTAGAGCGCTAGGATTCTCGTACCAGCTATTTGGCGATCCCTAGTTCTTTCGGGGCATTATTATTACCTTACAATCTTCAGTATTTTTAGACAGTCAGTGTATTCAGTACTTCATTAGAGGCTTCATAGACTAGAGTGACAGTTAGACAAAGTCACAAGCATTTAAGGTTAAGCAATGTTGCTACATATATGTTTCAGACGTATATTAGTGTTTCCGTATTTGATTTACATCATTTAGACTTTCAGTATATCACATGTGTTAGTTTATCTTCTGCATTCAGTATGTTATGATATCACATGGTTATTCATCCAGCTAGTTGGTTCGCTCGGTCACATGTAGTCAGACACCGAGTGTCGTGTTACGTCCAGGCCCAGGTTCGGGGCGTGACAAAACTTGGTATCAGAGCCCTAGGTTCAAGAGTCCTAGGGAGTCTATGAAGCCGTTTCCAGTGGAGTTTCCTTTATATGTGCATTCCGGCTAATCATATAAATGGTTAACTACCAAGACATCAAGGATTGTCTCACTTCTTTCTACTCTAGATCGTTCCATGAAGCTTAGAGCAACAGTTAACCTTCTGTTCCTATCAAATTCCATACGTATCTAATGCCCAAGCGACTGGCAAGAAAAACCCAAGCTTCTAAAGATGATGATTTCCCGTTGGGGTATAATTATGGAGTATAGGTGGGTAACAAATGAGACATAAGATGATGTTAAAAGTGGGATGCAATGGGTAGTAGTACATATTAGAGCATAACCTTATCAGAAAGTACAAAAGTAGTTATCATGTTCTATGGATCACTTTACCTCAATTACCAGTTATACAATCTTTCAGTTAGCAAGTTTGTGGTTATTCAGTATGCCAGTTATCAGTTATTCAGTTACCAGATCTCCAATTTTTAGTGTATCAAAATTTTGGTGACTGGTGAGTATACAGTGATGCCTATGGGTGCTAAAAGAAAATGTAAGTAACAGTGATTATAGCAAAATCTTCACATGTTATAGGGATTAAGACCCAAAACTCACCGGATGGTGGATGAAGTGATTTATCAGATGTGTATGGCAGTGTATCCACATGTCAGACCCCACGGTGTATCAGGTTAAGAATTCAACCGCATCGGGCATAGAATTGATCACTATAGTTTTGGACAGAAAATAGCCTAAGGGAAATATAGCTAAGAATAATATGATGTACGAAATGAGAACCAAGATCAGGAAACATTGAATTTTAGGGAATGATTTTAAGTTGTTTAGAATTATACAAATTAGAATTAGAAAGTACCACATTAGTGAACTACTGTAAGAAGCCGCTACTATTGTGAGATAAAAGATAAGACAGTTCCCCCTTAGATTATGTGACTAAGTGTTTACTCCAGATATTTATAGACGGAAATGATTTTGAAGTGTAGAGAAAATTTGGGGTTAGATATTCCAATTTCGTTAAGACAGATGAACTTTATTTAAGTGTGATCCATGTACATAGTTCAAAATAAAAGAGAGATAAGTATGCGATTGTAGAACAAGGTCGGATGGTGAGGGAAGTTAGATATAGCCTTATTCTTCACTTTAGTTATTCAAAGCAGAACATGAACACATGACGCTAGCAGGTAGTTAGTAAAAGAATAGTAAGTATGTTTGAGTAGATACAGTGAATTAGCACTTTCAGCAGAGCTAGTAGAGGTACAATTTGATTTACTTAACCAGGTTAACTCTAGTGAGTGGATGACAATTTGAAATACCGAACATATGTTAGAACCCAAAGAGTTTAAGTTAAATCTGAAGTACAGTGATAGTGGGAAAAACAATCAGTTAGCAATAAGAGAGTAAACTATAGAAGAATAACCTTTAGAAATTATTGAAATGTGGTTTCTCCAAGATTGACAGTGTAAGCTGAGTTAAATTATTAAGATTGTGTATGATAGATGTGAATACATTAGCTTTCCGTTATGTGAATAATTTAGTTTTTCCTAACTCAGAAGTAAGTTGGAAGATGAGTCGCCATTGACGTAGAGTGCAAAGAATTGCAGAAAATAAGGAAAGTTATTTGGATCCCAACAAAAAGATAAGTATCCACAAGTATAAGACCTTTGGTCTAAAGGGTGATGTGAAAATTTTCAGTAAGTCCAGTTAGAGATTTGAAACCCGAATAATTAGCATGGGATATGAAAAAGAAAATCAGTTTGGTAATGAGGGAAAATTGTATAATCACCCGAAGGAATATGTCTAGCATGTGTAAGGAACACAAAGTGAGTAGAATGATCAACGAGCTTAGTCATTGATGACAAAGTGATCACAGAAAAGCTTTAAAATCATGCCTATTTATGTGTTATGAGGGTATTGCCATTGCACAAGACTCTAAAATTTAGAGTACATGTCAAATATTAGTACACAATAATTCTATAAGTGTTTTCATGAAGTGCTTAAAAAGATAATCAAGTGTGGGAAGTATAACTCATGAAAGAGGTAGACAAGAGAACTATGTTGAACGAAGTTCACTGCTTAGCCAAGGTAAGAGTTCGACTTTATGACACCAAAGATAGTGGAGTTGTTGTATAGAACATGACCTTTTCCCCCTTAGTAGCCGAAGAGAAGGAGAAACAATTTGATGATCCCTATGTGTTGCAGTTGAAAGAGGAGATTCACAAGTATAAGACGATGGCTTTTAAATAAGGGGGAGATGATGGTACTTTGAGGTACCAAGACAAATTGTGTGTTCCAGACATAGATGGACTTAAAGAGGGAAGATCATGTTAGAAGCCCATAATTCCAGGTATTCTTTCCATCCAGGTTCCCCAAATATGCATCATGACCAAGGAGATTTATTGGTTGAACGACATGAAAAAGAACGTCGCAGTCTTTGTGGCCAATTGTCCGAATTGTCAGCAACTGAAAGTCGAGCAACAGAAAGCCTAGTGTTTTATCACAGAATACACATATTTTGAGTGGAGTTACCACCAGAATTAGTGGTGGTACATCCACTAGTTCACGTGTCATGTTATAACATTCAAGTTTTCAGTACTTAGATATTCATGTCAGTTCAATACCCAGATACTCATGTCAGTTCAATACACAGCTACTCATGTTAGTCCAACACTTAGATATTCATGCCATCTTAGTACTCTGATATTGATGTTAGTTCAATTCTCAAATATTCGTGCCAGTTCAATATTCATATATCAATTTTAGTTCAGTATTCATGTATCCATGGTATACCAATATTCAGTCAACGCAGTAATCATTCAGTTCAGTATCTCAAGAGTTCAGTAATCATGTATTCATTCAGTTTAGTATGCAAGTATTAATGCAAGTTCATGTTTCCACCAGACCTGTTTAATGTCCATAGATAGTCATAGTTGCAACCAGAACCATCATTCGAGGACGAATGATTCCAAGGGGGAGATAATATAACACCCCGTAAATCTTACTTAAGTATGAATGTCCTAAATGAGTAGTAAGGTTATATTTTGGACATGTGAATTTCTATTGGTATGAGTATGGGTGGAAATAGTTATTTTAGAATCAAGATGAAGAGTGACGTATACAAGATTTGATAAAATCTATGAAGTTTACAAAAGTTCAGTCTTGCAGGAGGTTTAGTGAAAAACGTGTAAGGTATTTGGGAAACCTTAACACATGAAAGTTGTAGGCCTTTGAAATAGATTTCCATCTATATATTGTGAAACCCAAACAGATCCCTGTTCAAAAAGTTATGTGTATTTTACAAAATAGTGTGCAATATACGCGACCCGAGCGCGGCCGCGCACATGTGGCAGTCTTCCTGCCATTTTGCGCGTTCAGGCCTACAGGTGCGCGGGGGCGCACGTGGGGAGTCATTTTTAAAGCCTTATTTCATCCTCCACAACCCCAAAACATAAAAACTTGCTCTAGAAAGGGGAGCTCTCAAAAACCTAACTCCTTAAAAGTCCCTCCACCATCTAAGGTAATTTCTAATGGTGATTCTAAGTTTATTTCAATTCCCCAACGCCTTATTAACATGGTTAAACCCTCCATATCATTAGATATTCGACTGGGACATCATTGTTGAGAGAAGAAACCCTAGAACTCAAATTCAAGGGGATTGAACTTCAAAAAAGGCAATGTCTTCACCCTCTAATTGATTCTAACATTGGATAATGATTATAGAATCTAGTTCATGAGTTATGTGTTGATGAGTTTGATATAAAAGCATGAACGGTTATAGGTTTTGGTTGTTGATTGTTGATTATTGGTTAAGGGTGTTGCTTATCTTATGGGTTATAAATAGTGATGTTGATTATAACCATTTGAGACTTTAGAATTTATCTAGGATCAAGAGAATGGGTTATTGGGTGTAGAAACACCATTAATAAAGGTTATGAAGCTTTATGCCACCAAGTATTTGATAAAATGCCTAAGTGACTAAAACATGACTATTGTTGCTAATTTGGAATCACTTTGACTTGTATTGATATAGATTAAAGTTGAAAGGGTTGGCGAATGTTGTATTATGACCAAGATCAGGAACTTAAGGTATGTGAGGCTAACTCTCTATGTTTGGTAATGTTAATGATTCTCCCTACACTATGTTTCTTTTACCACTTTGACTTGGGTTTGATGCCTATGAGTCTCAGTCTAGATTACTTAGCAAGTCATAAACAGTTGAAGTTTCAATTTTCATAATCAGTTCATGTATACATGTCCCAGTCTAACTCTATTCAGCATTCAAGTATCATGTAACTCAGTATGGTTCAGTATTTCATCATCATGTATTTCAGTATGATTCTCAATTCCTGAATGTTGAACACCTGTATTTGGGCCTGAAGCCGTAGTTTATATGCTTTATGCATGTTTGGGCCTGAGGCCGTAGCTTGTGCACATATATATTGGGCCCGAGGCCGTAGCTTATTCAGATAAACAGGTTGTTCATCATTCAGAAGAGGGAGTATTCATAACCTTACTTCCTTTCAGTTCAATTACTGTTTATCATTTCAGTTATCAGTTATCATTTCAGTATTCAGTTATCGGTTATCAGTTATCAACTATCAGTTATCATTTTAGTTTCAGTTTCAATAGTTATCATTTCAGTTATCAATTATCAATTCTCAATCATCAGCTTAGTTTCAGTTTCAATAGTTATCATTTCAGTTATCAATTATCAATTCTCAATCATCAGCTTAGTTTCAGTTTCAATATTTATAATTCTTTCTTTCAGTTTCTTTACATACCAGTGCAATTCAAATGTACTGACGTCCCTTTTTTCCCGGGGCTTTCATCTCACGATGCAGGTAATGATTTACAGGTTGACGATTCAGAGCGCTAGGATTCTCGTACCAGCTATTTGGTGATCCCCTGTTCTTTCGGGGAATTATCATTAGCTTACACTCTTCAGTATTTTCATACAGTCAGTGCATTCAGTACTCATTAGAGGCTTCATAGACTAGAGTAACAATTAGAAAGAGTCACAGGCATTTAAGGTTAAGCAATGTTGCTACATATATGTTTCAGACTTATATTAGTGTTTCCGCATTTGATTTACATCGTTTAGACTTTCAATATATCAGCATGTGTTAGTTTATCTTTTGCATTCAGTATGTTATGATATCACATGTTGATTCAGCTAGCCAGTTGGTTCGCTCGGTCACATGTAGTCAGGCACTGAGTGCTGTGTTACGTCCAGGCCCAGGTTCGTGGTGTGACAAAAGAATAAAGAGATTGACGCATTTCAATAATAGTTGATCAAGTGATGATACAACCCATTATTTAAAATAAATAAAAATAGATGCACTTCATAGTTCTATTAAATATTACATCATATGAGAGGATCCCAAATATTTCTAAACATTTAAAAAAAAATGTAATATAAAATCTTAAGTATATATAAAAATTATATATTTATATGTCGGTTTGGTTCGATTTTTTTTACTCAATACCAAACCAAATCAAACCAAAGCTAATCGGTTTTTAATAGGTTTGGTTTGGCGTTTCGGTTTGATGCATTTTTCCGGTTCGGTTTGTACACCCCTATGTGTGTATATATATAAAATCAACGAAAAATAAGGTCATAAAATATTTATTTTCTTGTAGTGACGTGAAAGGAACTAGTTATTCGGAGTGTGGGAATAAAGTCCCACATGAAAAGTAAAATAGAAAAATATAAGCTATTTATATGGAGTTAGCTCTTAATGACATAAAGCCCGGCTTAGTGCTTTGCCCGTCTATGGACCGGTTCACTATACCTTTACCTAGGGGTATTCATGGCTCGGTTTGGATCGGTTTTTTCCTAAAAAGAAAATCAAACCAAGTAAGTCGATTTTTAAAATGTTGGAACCAAGCCAAACCAATTAAGTCGATTTTTTAGCGATTCGATTTTTGTCGGTTTTTATCGGTTTTTCGGTTTTTTCAATTTTTTTTCTTAAATATGAGACATACACTACCAAACATATAATCCGTCGACTACATTTTCAACGTAACTCTATCAAACCAATTGGTCTTTGAGAAATCTATCATTTACCATAATATATTGATGATAATTGAATAAAATAGTGATGAATAATTTAAGTACTCAATTAAAAATTGATTATTTTTAACATGAAATAATTCTTGTACTTAGTAAAAGCAAACTACCAATCAAACTACAATGTAAAGGCAAATAGTTAGATTATTGTAATAGCAAAGAACTAGACTTAAAATACAAACGACTAATATGTACCATAACATTTTAGAAACTTTATATAAAAATGTACATATATATAGGTGTAATAATAAATTTAAATAGCTACTTCTATAGTCGGTTTGGTTTGGTTTTTTTCGGTTTTTTTTATTAAAACCAAAACCAAACCAACTTTGATCCGTTTTTAAAATTGAAAACCAAAACCAAACCAAACCTAAAAAGTAACCCTTTTTTTGGTTGGTTTGGTTCGGTTTTTCAGATTTTTATGAACACTCCTACCTTTACCCATACCTTCAAAGGCGCATACATAGACTCTCCTTAGGCTTCGGTGACCGTAAATATTCGGATCATGTTGGTGGCACATAATTAATCTCCAAGTTAGCCCATAAATAGTGTTAGGTCATGTGGAACTTAGTTCAAGGGGGAGATTGTTGGGAGTGTGTGAGCAAAGTCCCACATGAAAAGTAGAAAAGAAAAATAAGCTACTTATAAGTAGAGGCGGATCTAGGATTTCTAGTACGGTGGTGCACTACTAAAAAAGGAGAAAAAAAAAGTATTTAGTAGGATTAGATCTCTATACCTCTTGGTCAATATCTCATCATTCAACCAAGTGCACCACTCAAACTCCTTGGAGCACGAGTGCCAGCAGTTAATATTATAACAATTTTAGAAAATATGTACATAAAATAGCTAATTTTACATAAAGACCATGGGTTCACGTGCCCCATAACTAAGCCTATAAATCCCCCCTGCTTATAAGGAGTTAGATACTCTCAATAGTGTAATGCCTTTTGAGGAAAATTGTACGAGCTTGGACTAAAGCGGACTATATCACACTATGTTAAAAGTATTTTTGGACCGTTTTAGCCAGCACTGACCAGTGTCAAGAGTAAGGGAAACATTTTGGAGGATTACTTCCGAATAATCGACAGCATATAGATGGTTTTGAAAGTGATTTTTCCCATTCAATTGTTCAACAACAGGTTGAGGAGATTAGTCGTCACTGGCTTCATCTGCGTTGTTTGTTGGATGTTTTAGTAGTCCTTACTGCTCGACTAAGGAAGAAAATTAAGAAGAATTTTGTGTATGTTTTATTTTTATTTTTTATTTTTTTGTGCTAAAACGACGAGATGTATTAAAGCAGGAGATTTAAGAGAGTTATTACAATAGGGAACCGATTTTAACTATGCAGTTCCTAACAAGTTTTTGTGGTAATTAAAGAAAGCCAATAAAGGCATTGTCCCCGAAATGTGTCTTCACGTTCAGCATGTCTTTCTAGCATCTGTGTGCTTGCGTAATGTACTAGAATGTGTGCGATTGAGTTTGCTTCACGATATATGTGCTTCACTGGTGGCTGATTCATTGCTGCGAGGAGTAACCTGCAATCATTTAGTAAAGTTATGTGAGCATCATTAGTCATGTGAGGTAATTCTACTATTATTGACGATACCAGACAGTCAGTTTCCACAATCAGTGGCATTAAATTTTTAGTAAAGGCCAGCTCCAGTCCCTTCAATAGGGCTGTAAGTTCCACTTCTACGTTAGATTCAGCGAGATTAATTAGATTGTCATACTTCACCTTTTATCATTTCAATCTTTTAGCAATAATATTTGGCCAGTAAGGGATCGGTTTACCGCGCTAAAGCAACTGTTTATTTCCGGAAAAAGAAAAAGAGTTACAATTCGTACGACCAAGATCATAAAAAACCAAGACTGGTATATATATATATATATGCAAAACAAATCTATAGAACTATCCAACCTTTTTTACATACAAGAAATTAAACTAGTCTAATCGACAGAATTTAATTTGTTGGTATGCTCACGATCCCTTTTCTTGCCCCATTGTTGAAAACAAAGCCTCATCCTCTTGGCTGCTGTTAAGTATTCCACTGCCTGAGCTGGTGTAAGTAAGCTTGTAATCTCCTGTAATGTCTTCATCCTCAAGACATCAGCTTCTTCAACAACAGTTGCCATTTCATGGATATGTTCATTTAAAAGTTCATATGCATTCTTGCAGTAGTTTCCCTCATCCCCATTATCTTTCTTCAGCTTGCTAGCGACAGGCTGGTCAACTATGCTTGCTTGCAAGCTAGCCAATCTTGAACAGAGCTTCCTCTCTTCTTTAATTGTCTTGCCTTGCAACTCGTCGACCATGGTTATTTGTTTTGCGGTTAGCTCGGCGAGTTCGCCTATTTTGGTCCCTTGCAGGAACTCAGTGAGACGAGACTCCGTCTCGATGCTGTAGAGAGCGTAGATGAAACGTATGAAAGAAGACGGTCTGCAGCCACCGATCCATAAGACTGAGTTCTCTAATGGGGTACATGAAGTGGGTGCGAAGAATGGTGACGCGTCGATTTGGGCTAGGCGTTTACGGTTGTTTGAGTATTCTTGGAAATTATTTATAATCTTTTGTATGAGTTTTGTCAGTTCCTGGTCATCCATATGGCCGTTTCTGGCCTGAGTTACAGCTTGTTCAAGCTCTCTCAGTTCTTCATGTTGAAGATTCATCCATGTCTCGTATAGAGATTCTTCCTCCTTTCTATCAGTCCTAGTACTGCTTGAAGTAGTGGCCATTTTCTGTTTCCGAGAAGGGGGCAGGTATTTCGTCCTTGGATTTTTTGTAGTCATATAGAAATGTAGGAAGCTAAATAGCCTGAATTACATGAAAAAGGACAAAAACAATTTGGGCTCTTTAATTTGTTTGTCGACATATGCAGCAGAAGATAAACTTCCAAATTTATTTTCTTTTTTCTTTCCTAAATCCTCATTAGTTAGCTACAAGGTATGGGAGCCAACTTCCTTCCGTCCTCATCTATAACTTTGAATTGGGACTTCATCATGTAATCATTTGCCAATATATAACTTCCTTTCGTCCTCATCTATAGCTTCGTTGGGACTTCATCCTAGCTCTAAATTATGAGACAATTATACAAAATCAACCTACTGTAATCATAAAAGTTTATAATGAGAAAATTAAAGAAAAAGGACCGGATGCAAGATTTGAAATGATTCGGAAACATGGGTTATACTATGTACTTCCTCGGTTCATATAATTACCAATATGTTAAGGAAAATTAATGTGACATTCTAGGTGAATCTCACGGCACAAAATACGAGAACGATATTGGGTATATAAGTAAACAAGCATTAGACCCTAGCTAGTGACACGTTATAAAGTCGTGCGAACCCAAAACGAACAATATCTCTAGTGGACTCAGCTGTTACAATTAACTGTCACAAATTTCAAAGAATCAATTAATTAATTAAAGCTAAAGTTTGATATGACATCTTTTCAATTGCATCCCACATCCGTTTCTACAGCATGCATGACTAATTTCTTGAGCGCTCAACTCAAACTTATCCCAACACATAAAAGTTATTGAAGGACAATGCGGTGCACAAGGTATTTCGCGATCACGTAAGGTTCGGAAAAGGGCCGCACCTTAAGAGGGTGTGATGTAGACGGTCTACCTTAATGCAAGCATTAGTGAGTGTCTCTATGACTGGCTCGAACCCATACAGGTCACACAAAAATAACTTTACTGTTACATAAAAGTTATTGCGTGGAATATTAATCTTTTAATTGAATTAGTCCTTTTTAAAAGCAGCAATTGCAACAGAATTTCGTAAATTTAAGTTGACATAAACATTCCAGGAGTGAAATAGCTGTATACTCATGTAGTATTAGCTAAACGATGCAATGATGCCCTCAAAACTACCAAACAAAGTGAAAAAGCCATAGGCTCAGATTATCGGCAGACGAGGAACGGTGCCATGAAACTATCAAACAAAATGAACTGTATGATAAGTTCCAAATGATGATTAGATGAATGATGTATATTCCCTAACTAGCAAACAAGGAACTCGCAAAATATCAGATTATTTGAGCTTTAAAGCAAAGTGAAAAAGTTGTATAACCCAAACTTCCAAACGAATACTCCCAAAATATCAAAGTAGAGTTGGCTTCCAGGGGCGGTTTTACCAAAACCGCTAGAGCAAAAGCCGTAGGCCCCAAAAATTAGAGGCCCCAAAAGTTATTTGTGGAGTAATATATTTTCTCTGAGGGGTTGTTTGGTAAGCGGACTAAGTTATCCCGAAATAATTAATAGGTTATATGTATCTTATTATGTTTTGATGATCTAACAAATTTAATGTTAAGAACCAGATATAAAGAACCTGATATACACATCTGTACACATCTCAAGCATGTGGAAATAACCAGACTTAAACTGGAGTTGTACATCAGTCCTTCAGAAATTAAAGAATCAACAAAGGGAACAGATGGACAGCAGTTTCCCTGGTGATCGTACCAGTCAACTCTCCAACAGCTGTAAAGTCGCTGCCTGCATACACAACAATACAAGCACCTGCAGCAGTCAACTCCATATGAACTTGTACCCAAGATGCTCACATTATTCAAGTGATGTCATCAATGTTTTATTAACATTAAACCAAAGACAAAACATCACTTGAACACTTAGAGAATTTACTCAATCACTCCGCACAGTGATTGATCATCTGCCAAACGATTCTCAAGTGCATCAAGAACAAAAAACGACATAGCAACGGACCAGTTCCCTATATTGAGTTATTACATGTCACTTGTTGTGTTGTACCTTTGTCAAAGTTCTCAACTTGTAATTCCTACTTAGCTTAGTTAGAACCATTTGTAGGAAACCCTTTGTAAATCATAACCCTTTGTGTTTGTGTCTTGGCTAGAGTTAGTCGAGTTGTGAAGTCTTTGTAATAGAGTTATTACAAAGTGGCTTATAATAGGATTGTTACAAGTTAGTAAGGGATTAATAGTTTAATTTCTAGGTTACAATAGGTTGTAATCACAAGTGTTGCTCAGTAGTGAAGTTGAAATCCTACAAGGGTAGGTCGTGGTTTTTAATCTAAATTCGTTGTTTTTATGCTAAATTCGTTCCTTTGAATTTTATGCTAAATTCGTTGTTTAATATGTTATTTTGGCGATTTGGTCACACAAGTAAGTCTGTAGGATGTTTTTAAGGTTGTGTACATGTTTGGTTTGGAGCCCCGAGGGCTCGGGTGAGTTTCGGAGTGGTTTGGACTTAGAAAAATCTGGTGAGAATGATATTTGCTGGTGTCTGGTGTTTCACTCTATGCGAACGCGTGGTAACTAATGCGAACGCGAAGAACAAATGGGGAAAGGGGCCTGGGTACTCTATGCGAACGCACTGGCCACGATGCGAACGCGGAGCCCTGGGTAGGTTGCTCTACGCAAACTCGTCTAGGCCCTCGCGAACGCACTATTTTAAGGGAGCTGGGGATGGGGGAGTTGGAACCCTATGAGAACGTGGCCAGAGGCACGCGAACGTGAAGGCCAGGGAGGGGTGAGCCTACGCGAACGCATAGACACTGTCGCAAATGCGAAGGCTAATATGGCCCAAGGCTACGCGAACGCGACAGACCTCACACGAATACGTAAAAGGTTTGTCCAGCCCACTTAGAACAGTAGAAAAATGGGATTATATCCATAACTTCATATTTTCAAAACCAAGGAAGCTTAAGGGCGATTTTTGAAGGGGGATTTATTACCAAGTCCTAGGTTTGTGTTCTAAAACTCGTTTTCTTCATTTTCCATTAACACCCATTTGATTTCTAGGTCTAAAACTTGTTCTTGAAGGGTAGAAATTAGGTATTTTAGGAGAATTAGGGATTTCAAAAATTTGGAAATTTAGACCTCGATTTGGGGACAGATTCTGAAACTAATTACATATTCGAGCTCGTGGGTGAATGGGTGATCGAATTTTTATCCGAACCTCGTGTTTTGACCAAGCGGGCCCGAGGTCGATTTTTGACTTTTTGGGAAGAATGATAGAAAACTCATAATTAAGCATTGGGATTGAATTATTTAGCATTTATTGATATTATTAAGCTGATTATGTCTAGATACAATTGAATTGGAGGCGAATTCTAAAGGGAAAGCGGTAATTGAGGCTTGAGTTTTGTCGTGGAATTTGAGGTAAGTGTTTGGCTTAACCTTAGCTTGAGGGAATAGGTATTGTGTCTTATTTTCTACATGTTAGTGATATGTTCAACGTATAGGTGTGGTGACGAGTATCTATACGCTAGTGTCAAGCATTCCCGTGAATCGAATATTGAACTTTATGTGATTTTTTATTAAACATTACTCGAGTTTAATTTGATGATTATTCATGTTGGTAGAATTTTCCTTGATATTGATCATTGTCGAGTATTGGTTCAAGTTGAGCATTATTTCGTGAAATTGAATAACTAGGTGAGATTGGTTATAGTTGTTTCCCTTGCCGGGATGATATTGATTCTACTGTTGGCTCCCTTGCCGGGACGTTATGGTTCTTATTATTATTTTATATTGTTGATTTCCTTGTCGGATTGCTGTTATTGATTTTTTTGGGTGAGGAAGAGTGTAAAGCACGAAGGGTGATGCCGTGTATAATATTGTGAGGATGAGAGTAAAAGCACAAAGGGTGATGCCGTACCATGTTATGAATTTAAAAGCACGAAGGGTGATGCCGTGCCATTTCTATTGATTTATTGTGAGGATGAGATAAAAGCACGAAGAGTGATGCCGTGCATTATATTTATTATTTGGTGAGGATGAGAGTAAAAGCACAAAGGGTGATGTCGTGCATTCTATTTATTATTTGTTGAGGATGAGAGTAAAAGCACGAAGGGTGATGCCGTGAACTTGTTTTTGTGCTGTTACTTCTGTTGTTTAAATTGATATCTAATTTGTTGCTTTACTTCGTTATTTCCATCATTTGATATTTCCTCCCCTTAGCATGTTCCCCTTTCTTCGTATTTAGCTGCTTATTTCTTGTTGTTATTATTTTCTCCGTATATGATTAAACTACACAGGTTTAGTTGGTTATCGTATCCTAGCCTCATCACTACTTCGCCGAGGTTAGGCTCGGCACTTACTCAGTACATGGGGTCGGTTGTACTGATACTACACTCGTCACTTTCGTGCAGATCCCGTTACAGGACCCTACGGACCTTAGAGTGAGGAGGCTGCCTTTAGTCCATTGGAGATTCCGAGGTAGTCCTGCAGGCGTCCACAGGCCTTGGCATCCCCTCCTACTTTATTTTCCATTCTGTTCTTCTTTATTCCGAGACAGATGTATTTATTTTGTTCAGACCCTTATATGTAGTGTTCATAGACAGTCCGTGAAGTTGTAACATCAAATTATGGGTTTAGTATTATGAATTTCGTAATGGCATATAATCAAGTTGTTAGACTTTGTTTTATGTCATACTTTTATTTTCGTTGATTTGTACATCACCTGTTATCCATTAAAAATAAATGAATAAGGTAAATAAACATTAACGTTGGCTTGCCTAGCGGGTTTAATGTTAGGCGCCATCACGGTCCCGATGGTGGGAAATTCGGTTCGTGACAAGTTGGTATCATAGCACTAGGTTGCTTGGGTCTCACAATTCACGGACAATCTTAGTAGAGTCTGAGGAATTGGTACGGAGACGTATATGCTTATCCCCCAGATGCTACAGAGTTTAGGAATGACTTCGTATCTATTCTTCTCTGTCATGCGATTTGATTTCTCAACACTAATTGAATTTCTACTCTATTCTCTCGCAGATGGCGAGAACACTTGCTTCTTCATCTACTGATCAGCAACCCGAGTCTCCAGTTGCAGCTCCTACGGGGGGCCGAGGATGAGGCCGAGGTCGTGCTAGAGGCTGAGGAAGGGGCATAGCTCAGCCCAGAGCAGCAGCCCCAGTGGCGGAGCCTCAGGTCGAGTTTGTTGATGAGGTTCCTACCTAGACAGTCCCGGTTGGACCAGCTCAGGTTCCCGAGGGGTTCATTGCCACCCCGGTACTCCAGGATGCTGTGGTCCGTCTAGTGGGCCTCATGGAGAGCGTTGCTCATGCAGGTTTACTTCCTACAGCAACAACCGTCTCTCAAGCTGGGGGAGAAGCCCAGACTCCCGCTACTCACACTCCGGAGAAGTTGGCTTCTCATTTCCAGACTCCAGCACCTCAGACAGTTAGGGCAGTTCAGCCGGGTATTGTGGTTCAGACCGGTGATGGAGCAGCTATGTCTGCTGATGCTTTGTGGAGGTTGGACCGGTTCACCAAGTTGTTTACTACTACTTATAGCGGTGCGTCTTCAGAGGATCCCGGACTACTTGGATAGCTGCCACGAGGTTCTATGTAACATGGGGATAGTGGAGACCAATGGGGTCAAATTTTCTACTTTTCGTCTGTCAGGTCCCGCCAAGACCTGGTGGAGAGATTATTGTTTGGGTAGACCAGCTGGATCATCGCCTTTGACTTGGGCCCAGTTCTCCGATTTGATTCTGGAGAAGTTTCTCCATATCACTCAGATAGAGGATTATCGGAGGCAGTTTGAGCGTCTCCAGCAGGGTTCTATGACTGTCACTCAGTATGAGACCAGATTCATTATCTTGGACCGTCATGCTATTATGATACTTCCCACCGACCGAGAGAGGGTGAGGATGTTTCTTGAGGGACTAGCTTAGCCTATCAGATTACAGATGGCTAGAGAGGCAGGGAATGATATTTCCTTTCAGGATGCAGCCAATGTGGCCAGACGAGTCGAGATGGTTCTATCACAGGAGAGTGGCCAGGGGTCTGACAAGAGGCCTCGTCATTTTGGCCGGTTCAGTGGTGTCTCATCTGGAGGCAGGGATTCTTTTGGTAGGGGCCATCCTCCTAGGCTGTTTCAAACAGCACTTCAGGTTTCTGACAGAGCTCCAGGTGGACGTGTTTCCCACATACAGTATTCTGATCAGTTGCCTTACAGTTCACCACCAGCTCCTATCAGTGCACCGCCGCTCCAGAGTTTTCAGGGTGGTTACTCAGGTTGTCAGGGTCAGTTTCAAGGCCAGCAGTCTCAGCAGCCGATATCTTGTTATACTTGTGGTGGTCCGGGTCATATTGCTAGATTTTTCCCTCGAGCCTCGAGCAGTTCTCAGGACTAGGGTTCTCGTGCCATGGTTCCCGCATCAGGTGTTCCACCACCCGCTCGGCCAGCCAGAGGTGGGGCCGAGGTGTTACAGGTGGAGGTCAGGCAGTTAGGGGTGGAGGCCAGGCTACTAGAGGTAGAGGTCAGCCAGCAGGAGGCCGTCCCAGGGATATAGTTCAGATTGGTGGGGCTCAGCCCCGATGTTATACTATTTCAGTCAGACCTGAGGCTGAGGCATTCGATGCGGTTATCATAGGTATGGTTTCAGTTTGCAGCAGGGATGCTTCGGCTTTATTTGATCCAGGGTCCACATATTCCTATGTGTCATCTTATTTTGCTCCTTATTTGGTTATGCCTCGTGATTCTCTGAGTACTCATGTATATGTGTCTATACCGGTGGGTGATTTTATTGTTGTAGATTGTGTCTACCGTTCGTGTGTAATGGTTATTGGTGGTCTTGAGACCAGTGTAGATCTTCTACTACTTGATATGGTAGATTTTGATGTTATTTTGGGGATGGATTGGTTGTCGCCTTATCATGCCATACTGGACTGTCATTCCAAGACCGTGATCTTAGCATTGACGGGGTTGCCTCAACTGGAGTGGAGAGGGACTCCTGGTCATTCTTCCAGCAGGGTTATCTAATATATGAAGGCTCGGCGCATGGTCGAGAAGGGGTGTTTGGCCTATTTGGCTTATGTTCGTGATTCTAGTGTCGAGGTTCCTTTTATGGAGTCTATGCCCATTGTCCTTTCCAAAGGTGTTTCCTGCAGACCTGTCGGGTATTCCACCCGACAGGGATATTGACTTTTGCATTGATTTGGCTCCGGGAACTCAGCCCATTTATATTCCGCCATATCGTATGGTCCCGCCAGAGTTGAAGGAGTTGAAAGAACAGTTGCAGGACTTGCTTGATAAAGGCGTTATTAGGCCTAGTGTCTCGCCTTGGGGTGCGCCGGTGTTGTTTGTTAAGAAGAAGGATGGGTCGATGAGGATGTGCATAGATTATCGGCATTTGAACAAGGTTATCATCAAGAATAAGTATCTGTTGCCGAGGATTGATGATTTGTTTGATCAGCTTCAGGGAGCAAAGGTATTTTCGAAGATTGATTTGAGATCTGGCTACCCTCAGTTGAGGATTAGGGCATCCGATGTCCCTAAGACATCTTTTCTCACTCGGTACGGGCATTATGAGTTCTTAGTGATGTCATTCGGGTTGACAAATGCCCCAGCAACTTTCATGGACTTGATGAACCGGGTGTTCAGGCCTTATTTGGATTCCTTCGCGATTGTCTTTATTGATGATATTCTGATTTATTCCCACAGCCGGGAGGAGCATGAGCAGCACCTTCGAGTCGCTCTCCAGACTCTGAAGGACAGTCAGTTATATGCTAAGTTTTCAAAATGTGAGTTTTGGTTGAGTTCAGTTTCATTCCTGGGTCATGTTGTATCAGCGGAGTGTATTCAGGTGGATATTAAGAAGATTTAAGCAGTCAAGGATTGGCCTACACCCACATCAGCTATAGAGATCCAAAGTTTCTTGGGTTTGGTGGGCTATTACTGTCGGTTTGTGGAAGGGTTTTCGTCTATTGCAGCCCCGATGACCAGGTTGACTCAGAAGGGTGCCCAGTTCCGGTGGTCAGAAGAGTGTGAGACGAGCTTTCATAGGCTCAAGAAAGCTTTGACTACGGCGCCGGTGTTGGTTTTGCCCACAGGTTCAGGGCCATATACTGTGTATTGTGATGCATCTCGGGTTGGACTTGGTGCAGTGTTGATGCAGGATGGCAAGGTTATTGCATATGCTTCGCGTTATTTGAAGATCCGCGAGAAGAATTATCCATTTCATGACTTGGAGTTAGCATCCATTGTCCACGCGCTTAAGATTTGGAGGCATTATCTGTATGGCGTGTCATGTGAGGTGTTCACGGATCATAAGAGTTTGCAATATTTGTTCAAGCAGAAAGAGTTGAATTTTAGGCAGAGGAGATGGTTGGAGTTGTTGAAAGATTACAACATCACCATCTTATATCATCTAGGGAAAGCCAATGTGGTGGTCAATGCTTTGAGTAGGAAGTCAGCCAGTATGGGTAGCCTTGTTTACATTTCGGTCGGGGAGAGACCACTTGCTTTGGATGTTCAGGCTTTAGCCAATCGTTTCATGAGATTGGATGTTTCCGAGCCCAGTCGTGTTCAAGCTTATACAGTTGCTCGCTCTTCATTATTTGATCGTATTCGAGATCGGCAGTACGATGATCCTCATTTGTGTGTCCTTAGGGACACGGTGCGGCATCGGTGGTGCCAAGCAGGTTACAGTTGGTGACGATGGGGTTTTACGGATGCAGGGTCGTATTTGTGTGCCCAATGTGGATGGACTTCATGAGTTGATTTTAGAGGAGGCCCATAGTTCCCGGTACTCCATTCATCCGGGCGCCGCAAAGATGTATCAGGATTTGCGGCAACACTATTGGTGGAGGAGGATGAAGAAGGATATTGTGGCATATGTATCTCGGTGTTTGAATTGCCAGCAATTTAAGTACGAGCATCAGAGGCCTGGTGGATTTCTTCAGCAGATTAAGATTCCTGAGTGGAAGTGGGAGCGTATCACCATGGATTTCATTGTTGGGCTCCCACGGACTCAGAGGAAGTTTGATGCAGTATGGGTTATTGTGGATAGGCTAACCAAGTCAGAACATTTCATCCCCGTGGCAGTTTCATATTCTTCGGAGAGATTGGCAGAGTTCTACATTAGGGAGATTGTTCGTATTCATGGTGTTCCCGTGTCTATTATTTTTTACCGAGGTACGCAGTTTACCTCGCATTTCTGGAGGGCAGTTCAGCGTGAGTTGGGCACGAGGGTTGAGTTGAGCACAGTATTTCATCCTCAAATGGACAGACGCACAGTCCGAGCGTACTATTCAGATTTTGGAAGATACGCTACGAGCATGTGTCATTGAATTTGAAGGTTCTTGGGATCAGTCCTTGCCATTAGCTGAGTTTGCCTACAACAATAGCTATTAGTCGATCATTCAGATGGCTCCCTATGAGGCATTATATGGTAGGCGGTGTCGGTCGCCGGTTGGATGGTTTGAGCCTCGAGAGGCTCGGCTGTTGGGTACAGACTTAGTGCAGGATGCCTTGGATAAGGTTAAGATCATTCAGGATAGACTTCGTACAGCTCAATCCAGGAAGAAGAGTTATGCCGACCGCAGAGTTCGTGATGTGGCATTCATGGTCGGAGAGCGGGTGTTGCTTCGGATGTCGCCCATGAAGGGCATGATGATATTTGGGAAGAAGGGAAAGCTAAAACCTAGGTACATTGGCCTGTTTGAGATACTTGATAGAGTGGGAGAGGTGGCTTACAGGCTTGCGTTGCCACCGAATTTATCAGCGGTGCATCCAGTGTTTTATGTATCTATGCTTCGGAAGTATCATGGCGATCCAGCCCATGTGTTAGACTTCAACAGTGTCCAGTTGGACAAGTATTTGACCTATGAGGAGGATCCGGTAGCCATATTAGACCGGCAAGTTCATCAGTTGAGATCGAAGAGTTATCCTTCGGTCCTGTTCAGTGGAGAGGTCAGCCTTCCGAGGCAGCTACCTGGGAGTCCGAGTCCGATATGCGGAGCCGGTATCCCCATCTTTTCCCTGATTCAGGTACTTTTCTATGTCTGTTCAAGGACGAACATTTGTTTGAAAACCTCCTTTTATCTCACCTTGTTTTGCGTGCGCAGTCTGGGCGTATATCCGAAAAGCTTTTATATGAAAAACTGAGAAAATACTAATTTTGCCTTTAAAATTGAATTTAAGTTGACTTCGGTCAACACTTAAGGTGAACGGACCCGGACCCGTGATTTGACAGTTCCGGAGGGTCCGTAGGAAAGTATTGGACTTGGGCGTATTCCCGGAATTGAATTCCAAGGTCCCAAACCCGAGAAATGAGTTTTTGAAAGAAATTATTTTACTGAAATTATAAGAGTTTTTGGAAATTTGATTATATTTGAAATTGATGGTATCGGACCCGTATTTTTATTTCGGAGCCCGATACAGGTTTAATATGGTATTTGAGTGATGTCTGTAAAATTTGGTAAAAACGGAGGTCATTTGACATGATTTGGACCCGTATTTGTGAAATTTGAAAATTTGAAAGTTCTTGAGATTTTCCTTTTAATTTTATGCTAAATTCGTTGTTTAAGATGTTATTTTGGCGATTTGATCGCACGAGTAAGTCCATAGGATGTTTTTAAGGTTGTGTACAGGTTTGGTTTGGAGCCCCGAGGGCTCGGGTGAGTTTCGAATAGGTGTCGGAGTGGTTTGGACTTAGAAAAATCTGGTGAGAATGTTGTTTGCTGGTGTCTGGTGTTTCACTCTATGCGAACGCGTGGTAACTCACGCGAATGCGAAGAACAAACGGGGAAAGGGGACTGGGTACTCTATGCGAACGCACTGGCCACGATGCGAATGCGGAGCCCTGGGTAGGTTGCTCTACGCGAATGCGTCTAGGCCCTCGCAAACGCACTATTTTAAGGGAGCTGGAACCCTATGCGAACGCAGCCAAAGGCACGCGAACGTGAAGGTTAGGGAGGGGTGAGCCTACACGAACGCATAGACACTGTCGCGAACGCGAAGGCCAATATGGCCCAAGGCTACTCGAATGCGACAGACCTCACGCGAACGCGTAGAAGGTCTGTCCAGCCCACTTAGAACATTAGAAAAACGGGATTTTAGCCATAACTTCATATTTTCAAAACCAAGGAAGCTCAGGGGAGATTTTTGAAGGGGGATTTCACCACCAAGTTCTAGGTTTGTGTTCTTAAACTCGTTTTCTTCATTTTCCATTAACACCCATTAGATTTCGAGGCCTAAATCTTGTTCTTGAAGGGTAGAAATTAGGGATTTTAGAAGAATTAAATATTACAAATTTGGGAATTTAGACCTCGATTTGGGGTCGGATTCTGAAACTAATTACATATTCGGGATCGTGGGTGAATGGGTGATCGGGTTTTGGTCCGAACCTCGTGTTTTGACCAAGCGGGCCCGGGGGTCGATTTTTGACTTTTTGGGAAGAATGATAGAAAACTCATAATTAAGAATTGGGGTTGAATTATTTACATTATTGATATTATTAAGCTGATTATGTCTAGATACAATTGAATTGGAGGTGAATTCTAAAGGGAAAGCGGTAGTTGAGGCTTGAGTTTGGTTGTGGAATTCGAGGCAAGTGTTTGGCTTAACCTTAGCTTTAGGGAATAGGTATTGTGTCTTATTTTCTACATGTTAGTGATATGTTCAACGTATAGTTGTGGTGACGAGTATCTATACGTTGGTGTCAAGCATGCCCGTGAATCGAATATTAAACTTTATGTGATTTTTCATTAAACATCAATCGAGTTTAATTTGATGATTCTTCATGTTGGTAGAATTTTCCTTAGTATTGATCATTGTCGAGTATTGGTTCAAGTTGAGAATTATTTCGTGAAATTGAATAACTAGGTGAGATTGGTTACAGTTGTTTCCCTTGCCGTGATGATATTGATTCTACTGTTGGTTCCCTTACCGGGACGTTATGGTTCTTATTATTATTTTATATTGTTGATTTCCTTGCCGGATTGGTGTTATTGATTTGTTTAGGTAAGGAAGAGTGTAAAGCACGAAGGTTGATGTCGTGTATAATATTGTAAGGATGAGAGTAAAAGCACGAAGGGTGATGTCGTGCCATGTTATGAATTTAAAAGCACGAAGGGTGATGCTATGCCGTTTCTATTGATTTATTGTGAGGATGAGAGTAAAAGAACGAAGGGTGATGTCGTGCATTCTATTTATTATTTGGTGAGGATGAGAGTAAAATCACAAAGGGTGATGCCGTGCATTCTATTTATTATTTGGTGAGGATGGGAGTAAAAGCACGAAGGGTGATGCCGTGCACTTGTTTTTGTGTTGTTACTTTTGTTGTTTAAATTGATATCTAATTTTTTGCTTTACTTCGTTATTTCCATCATTTGATATTTCCTCCCTCAGCATGGTCCCCTTTCTTTGTATTTAGCTGCTTATTTCTTGTGGTTATGATTTTCTCTGTATATGATTAAACTGCACAGGTTTAGTTGGTTGTCGTGTCCTAGCCTCGTCACTATTTCGCCGAGGTTAGGCTCGATACTTACTCAGTACATGGGGTCGGTTGTACTGATTCTACACTATGCACTTTCGTGCAGATTCCGGTACAGGACCCTACGGACCTTAGAGTGAGAAGGCTGCCTTCAGTCCATTGGAGATTCCGAGGTAGTCCTATAGGCGTCCGAAGGTCTTGGCGTCCCCTCCTACTTTATTTTCCATTCTGTTCTTCTTTATTCCGAGACAGATGTATTTATTTTGTTCAAACCCTTATATCTAGTATTCATAGACAGTCCGTGAAGTTGTGACACCAAATTCTGGATTTAGTATTATGAATTTCGTAATGGCATATAATCAAGTTGTTAGACTTTGTTTTATTTCGCACTTTTATTTTCGTTGATTTGTACATCACATGTTATCTGTTAAAAATAAATGAATAAGGTAAATAAACATTAACGTAGGCTTGCCTAGAGGGTTCAATGTTAGGCGCCATCACGGTCCCAACGGTGGGAAATTCGGGTCGTGACAGAGTGATTCATTATGAACAAGTAAAAGTGAACGGAAAGAATTACTTATATAATTATTGCTTATTATTAATGATATGAGTAAATCTTTTTATATTTTTGCTTCCTTTTGTCAATTATTAATAATTATTGCTTATTATTAATTGTTGCTTTGAAAGGCAAGGATTGGCTAGCTAATTGTCAATTAAAAAGTAATAGTGCAAGATATTTATCATAATTTGTTTTAATAACTTTGAATATCTAAAAGTTAGAAGATTTTACTTCCGATAAAGTTAATTACATAAGAAATTTATTAAATAAGTGTAAGGCCTTTCTAAAAACTGGCTTAAGTCATCTGATCTCTAAAATCAAGGAGTAGAACAATAATTTCTTCTTTTTTTTTAGGTTATTTTACTTTGATGTTGTTCCTGTTGTCTTCTTTGCTTTTTGTAGTTGTTCTTATTCTTTATTTTCCTGTCCAAGTATAACAACGAAAGGCTTGAGGATATAAAGGATGCTTTTTATTTTTGGTTTTGCTTTTGTTTTTTATTTTCCTGTCCAAGTATAACAACGAAAGACTTGAGGAGATAAAAGAAAATACAAATTAAGGGCCGGGAACTCCAATGCAAATTAACTCCTTAATCTACTACAACTACTATAAAGCAAGTGATGCCGTGAACTTAGTGTTAATCATCTAATCAAAGCCTCAAAGGCCAAAACCGTGTTATAATTTTTTTATTTTTTTTCCAAAAAAACTGTTGCATGTAGCAAGTACCGAAGCTGCCAAAAGAGCTGAGGAATAGTTTATGTATGGGCCAAAACCCGGTTGAGGAAATTCGGCATGAGAAGATTGTCAGGTGAAAAAGTTGCAGATCAACTTGGGCGGTTAGGCCGAAGTCGACCAGGATCCAATGATAAGCAACCGCCAAGCAAGTCACTAAAGCCGAGGTCGAGTAGCGAAAAAATAGGAATAACGGCTAGTATAGTGTTGGAACCACCAAAAGGAATATTACATTAAATATTCCTTCTGTTGTACTTTTTAGGGTTTTTTGAGAATATCTCATATAAATAGTAAAAGAAAGGGGACAAAAGGCATGTAAGATCGATCCTGATAAGAACTCTGATCCGAGAAAGCTGTGTTCATTTCCCTATCCATTTGTCACACGTTGTTGTCAGAGGGAAGAATCATCCACCTCATTTAATATTTGGGTGAACCGTTCTTCCTTTTACATTCATTGCCATTTTACATATTTATCGCTCATTATTGTCTCTTCATTTATTCCCAAAAGTTTCATTTAATAACCACATAATTGGTTCTAGGCATTAGCCGATTTTACTGTCTAAGCACGTGATTAGATCTGAGATTTATTATATTTGGCTAGAATCTGCCCTTCTCCTTATTTATCTTTTAGTTAGTTTACCAAAAAGTGTCATACTTTTTGGTCAAACAATTTAGCGTCGTTTGTGGGAATTTTCTATTCAAAGTCATAGTTTTTTCTAGATCTACAAAAAATACACGAACAACAAAATATAGAACTCTCTTTTTTCTACTTGCACGATCTAACATGGCAGTGAATGGAGAAGAAAGATTGAAGGCACTGGCAAGACTTACTGCTAATCTCCTAAACACCATCAATGAGATTAACGATGAAGACGAGGAGAACGTGACACCAAGCGCTTCACCTAGACGAAGTGATTCACCCCTCCCTCATGGCAGCATTACCGCCTCCCATGGAAAAGGAGCCTCTACGTCCACGACGGAAGAAACATCACCAACAGTGAAAAAGCTACTAGAAGCATAGTTAACGAGTACACTAAACAGTATACTCGACAAACCCGCTCAAAGAGCGAGTAGGGATGATGCACGAGTCGACATCACAACAACAACCAATTAGCAGCACCACCCCCTCCTTCAACAGGTATCACTCACACTTCCAATGATGCAGCTAATGATGCCCTCGTTGCCATTCTAAGAAAAATGGAGGAGATGGAAAACGAGAACAAAACACTCTGCGACCAAATGAGGGAGCACCAAGAAAGGGTGGATATGATACCGGGAACCTCAAAACTTCTACCAAAATAGGATGTCGGTCGGTTTGTGGAACAACCATATAGTGACGAGGCTGCACCACATGCTATACCCAAAACATTCAAGATGCCGCCATATTAAAAATATATGACGGCACAACGGACCCTGAAGATCACATCATCCACTACGTCACCGCAGTGAAAGGCCACGGTATCGCTAAAGAACAAGTGCCATCTGTACTGCTGAAAAACGTTTGGTGAAACCCTAACCGGGGGAGCTATGACATGGTACTCACAACTGTCAGCGCGATCCATAGAAACATTTG
This sequence comes from Nicotiana paniculata, assembly GCA_005239505.1. NCBI lineage: Eukaryota > Viridiplantae > Streptophyta > Magnoliopsida > Solanales > Solanaceae > Nicotiana > Nicotiana paniculata. The sequence goes on along the minus strand of ML331045.1, from coordinate 15,632 downwards.
AGGAGATGGACGACAAGTTCATCACCGCCCATGCCGGGGCCAATAAAGCAGAAGCCGGGGTGAATGATATATTCGCCATTAAATAGTCACTAGGCGAAGGGCTAAGGGACTTCCTCGTCCGGTTCAACAGAGTAAGAATGACCCTTCCAAACGTATCGGAGGGGATAGCAGTAACAACTTTTAAAACGGGCTGAACAGGAGCGTCTCGAGGGCGACCAAGAAACTGTTGAGCAGGCTCATGAAGTACCCCCCCCCACCCCCACCACTTGGGAAGATATACACAACGCCTATTGTGACGAGGTGAGACCAGACGAGGACGACCTTAACGGACCAACCCAGCGGTTTACGTCGGTCCATATGGAGTCAAGAAAGGACCGCAGAAACGATAACAGAAGGGATCATCTGGGTCCACGCCTCAATCGCGAGAGACATCAGCCGTATGTCAGAACTGTCGTCGTACCCCCCCCCCCCCCCCCACACATGGTGACAGCCCATCCAGGCCACAAACATGGACTCACCAAAGCGAAAAAAGGTATGACTCCACTATTATCTGCTCACAATTTTTGTGTTTCCCCTTCAGAAATTGTCTACGCTCTAGAGAAGCTCAGCCCAAAGGTGAAATGGCCACAAAAGATGAAATCCGACCCAAACACCAGAAAGTCGAACGCCCTCTGTGAATTCCATCAGGAGCGAGGCTACAAGACCGAGGACTGCATCGCCTTAAGACAAGAGGTAGTGAACATGATCCACCAAAGGCATTTGAGAGAGCTGATGAGAGACCGAGGAAGAGCGAACTTCGCTCGTGGGTGAGAACAGAATCAAGGCCCCCCGAAACCACCCTCCACAGCCCGCACCATCCAGATGATTATCGGCAAAAGCGACGACGCGACGATCAACCACGTGAAATTCACAACCACCCAGAAGTTGAAGCGGTTGATCACCCATGAACGGTATGACGACCTCGAAGAAAGTATCATCTTCAATGGGTCGGATACCCACGGTTTGACTTTTCCTCACTGTGATGCTTTTGTTATTACTTACGCATTTTAGATACTGACGTAAAACGGATTATGGTAGATGACGGGAGTGGCGTGTGCATTATCCACCCTCCAGTCCTCACACAAATGAGGCTCGAGGATGAGAAGTGCCACATTGCATCACACTAACGGGTTTTAATAATGCAGTTGAGAGGACCTCAGGAGAAATCTCACTACCCGTTCTAGCCGGTGGTATCACCCTGGAAACAACGTTCAACATCATGGACCAAGTCACGGCGTACAACATCATCATAGGACGGCCTTGGATACATTCCATGAAGGCCATCTCATCCAGCCTATATCAATTTGTCAAATTTCCCACCCCGTGGGGAGTGTTCAGTATTCATGGCGAGAAGCGCACGGCCCAGGAATGCTATCGCTTCGCCCAGGATTGCACATACACCTAACAGTTGAAAAGCAGAGGCATAGAAGCATAGCAATTAGCGAGGTCGAGGTCAGACGGCAACAAACTGAAGACGTCATCAAAGAACCCGAAATCGTGGAAGCCACGGGATCAACTGTGGAAAAACTCAACCCCGTATAACTAGATAAAAATGACCACAACAAAAAAAGCTTATATCGGCCAAAACTTCAAGAACCAGGTAAATTCCATCAATTTTTAACCAATAACGCAAACTTATTTTCCTTCTACCATGCAGACATACCAGGCATCCCGAAGGAAATAGCAACACACAAACTGAACGTCGACCCACTCTACCCGCCGGTACGGCAAGTTAGGAGAAAATTCAATGCCTCCATAAATCTGTCGTCCGCAAAAAGGTGGAAAACCTGCTCGCAAATGGCTCCATCAGGGAATCAAAGTACCCCTAATGGGTCGCCAACATGGTCATGGTGAAAAAGAAAAACGGGAAATGGTGCATGTGCGTAGACTTCACAGATCTGAACAAGGCCTGCCCGAAAGATTCATTCCCATTGCCTCACATTGATCAGCTCATCGATGCAACAACGGGACATGAGCTGTTTAGTTTCTTAGACGCCTACTCAGGTTACAATCAAATCCTCATAGAGGAAGAAGACCAGGAAAAAACTACTTTCATCACCCACCAAGGGACGTACTGCTACAGAGTCATGCCGTTCGGATGAAAAAGTGCAGGGGCAACCTATCAGAGGCTAGTAACCAAAATGTTCAAAGAACATCTCGGCAAAATGATGGAAGTATATATAGAGGACATGTTGGTCAAGTCGAAAAGAAAGGAAGATCACATTGACCATTTGAGGGAAGCCTTAAACATACTTAGTCGGTATGGCATGAAGTTGAACCCCGAGAAATGCGCCTTCGGCGTAACCTCAGGAAAATTCCTCGGATTCGTGGTGTCGTAGCGAGGCATTGAGGTTAACCCCAACAAAATCAAGGCTATAGAAGGAATACCAGAAAACTTGACCAGCAAGAAGCAGGTGCAAAAGCTGACCGGCCGTATAGCGCCCTATCAAGGTTCATCTCATGATCTTCTGATAGATGCCACAAATTCTTCGGCGTACTCAAAAAGGAAAACGGCCACCAATGGAATTCTGAGTGCGTCAACGCCCTGAGAGAATTAAAGGCATACTTGTCCTCGCCCCCGTTACTTGCTAAGGTGTAACCTGCAGAGCGCCTCCTAATCTGTCTGGTCGTGTCTGTCATTGCAGTGAGCCCGGTCGTGGTACGCGAAAACAAAGGTATGCAATCTCCAATCTACTGCATTAGCAAAACCTTGGTTGACGCCGAAGCGAGGTACCCTCACCTCGAGAAGCTAGCCCTGGCTTTAGTCGTAGCTTCACGAAAGCTTAGACCTTATTTCCAATGCCACCCCATCTCAGTGGTGACAACTTTTTCCCTGAGGAGTATCCTACACATACCTGAGTTGTCGGGTAGGTTGGCTAAATGGGCCATCGAGTTAAGCGAACACGACAAAACCTATCATCCGCGAACATCAATAAAGTAGCAAGTACTCGCCGACTTCAGCGCTAAAATAATGTCTGAGGTCGAAAGGGAAGCCACTAGTTCTTCCCCCAAGATACACGACCTATGGATTCTATACACCGATGGCGCCTCCAACGCGTCAGGATCTGGATTGGGACTCATACTCGAGGTCCCGACAGGCGAAGTAATTCGTCAGTCCATACGGTGCTCCGATATGACTAATAATGAGGCCGTGATTGCAGGATTAAAACTAGCCCTCAAATACGGAGCACGACGGGTAGTCCTACTATGTGACTCACAACTCGTCGTCAATCAAGTCACAGGGACTTTCCAAATCAAGGAACAACGGCTACAAGAATATCAGGCCAAGATCTGCAAGCTGCTGCCCGAGTTCGATAAATGCCAGCTTGACCAGATACCTTGAGCGTAGAACATCGAGGTAGACAGCCTCGCCAAATTGGCGGCAGCTACCAAACGCAGAAACAGAAAAGAGAATGTGGTTACACTCCTCCACTCCCCATCGACCAAATTGAGGTACGCACTATTAACTTAACTTGGGACTGGCGCAACCGTATCATCACCTACCTGCAGGACGGTGTGCTCCCGAACGGCAAAAAAAAGGCCAAAAAGCTTCAAATGCAAGCAGCTAGGTCATCATCAACAATGACCTATATAAGAGAATGTATGGCGGCCCTCTAGCAAAATGTCTGGGACCGAACCAGACAAGGCGTGTCCTAGAAAAGGTCCACGAGGGTCATTGCGGAGCTCACACCGAAAATTGAGCCCTAGTTAGATGTCTCATACGAGCAGGCTACTACTGGCCCACAATGAAAAAGGAAACAACTGATTTTGTTAAAAAATGTGAACCATGCCAAAAGTACGCCCCCATGATCCATCAAGCGGGCGAGCACCTCCACTCAGTCACGTCGGCCTGGCCCTTCATCAAATAGGGAATGGATATCGTCGAGCCACTCCCCGGAGGACGAGGTAATGTACGATTTCTTTTGGTTTTAACTGACTACTTCTCTAAATGGGTGGAAGCAGGTGTATTCGCCCAAATACGCGAACAAGAAGTGATCACCTTTATATGGAGAAACATCGTATGCCGCTTCGGCATCCCCAAATAAATCATTTGTCACAACGGACCTCAATTCACACGGAAAAAGGTCACCGAGTTCTTCGAGAAATGGCACATAAAGAAAATACTCTCCACGCCATATCATCAAGCCGCCAATGGACAAGTTGAATCCTCCAACAAAACGATATTGAATATCATGAAAAAGAAATTGGAAAATTCCAAGGGACTGTGGCCAGAGGTGCTACAAGAAGTATTATAGGCATATCACACTATGCCAAAGACGAGCACATAGGAAATGCCATACTCACTAGTTTATGGGACTGATGCAATAATATCAGTCGTGGTCGGGGAACCGAGCCTAAGATATTCAAATGAAAGCAGGCCAAACAATGATGAAAATAGAATGCAAGATCTCGACGAGGCCGAAGAACGAAGAGACATGGATTACAAAATAATGGTAGCCCAGAAACAAAAAGCGGAGTGATATTACAACAAAAAAGCCAAATTCAAACCACTCAAAGTCGGGGACTACATACTCAAAGCCAAAACACAGGCGAGCAAAGATCCACGGAAGGAAAACTGGGGACCAATTGGGACGGCCCATACAAAATTACCGCGACTGTAAGCAAAGGGTCGTTCCAACTAGAAACAATGGAAGGAAAATTGCTACTGAACAATTAGAACGTCGCTCACCTCAAATACTTCAACTTCTAAAGATAAGACGTCCTCCAAGCCGTACTCTTTTTCCCTCATCCGAGTTTTGTCCCAATTGGGTTTTCTCGGAGAGGTTTTTAACTAGGCGACGAAGAAGACATCTCGAAGTTAAGTACCAGTTCATCGCCCAACCTCTCGACAGTTTCTCCAGGTCGACCAATGAAGGGACTAGATAGACTGGGACTTATCCAATGCATGTACAAACAGAGGAAAACACGTAAATTTCTCCAATGAATGTATAAACAAATCGAAATATGCAAATATATGATGTTCGCATGTCCTCACCAAGTTCACACATTCGACCTCGCTCGAATTGACTCACATTCGACCTCGCTTGAATTAATTTAAAGTCAACATTCAACCTCGCTCGAATCGACTCACATTCGACCTCGTTCGAATTAATTTAAAATCAACATTCAACCTCACTCGAATCGACTCACACTCGACCTTGTTCGAATTAATTTAAAGTCAACATTTGACCTCGCTCAAATCGACTCACATTCGACCTCGCTCGAATTAATTTAAAGTCAACATTCAACCTCGCTCGAATCAACTCACATTCAACCTCGCTCGAATTAATTTAAAGTCAACATTTGAACTCTCGAATCAATTTATAAATTGACATTCGACCTCGTTTGACTAAAATTACAAGTCGACATTCGACCTCGAACTATCTCAACTTACAGTCGACCTAAGTGAAATCAAAACCAAGGCATTCAATTGAGAAAAACATTCAAAAGGAAAATAAGAAGTTCAAGAACATATAACAAAAGTATTATCATTCCAAAAAGTCATCTTACAAAGGACAAACAAGTGCCCGCAAAACACAAAAAAGAAAAGAAAAGAAGAACAAAAATACAAAAACAACATACTACTCGGCCGCAACCCCCCCACCACCATCGCCATTGATGCCCTCGCCATCAGAGTATTCATCATTATACCAAGCACCTGGCTCGAGCCCGTCCAAATCATCTTCATCATCATCCACCCCGGGCGTACCGGGGTCGTAGCCACAAGCGTCGCGAGATGCACGTGCCTTAACACGAGCATCCTCGAATTCTGCCTCAGAAGCTTTCCTGACCGTCATCAAACCCCTACATATTTCAATATGAGCCTCAGCATGAACCCACTTCTCGTACAAATCCCGGGGGACATCGGGATAAGTGGAATCATGGGAGGTAGACAGTTGAGCCAGTTGTTGATCCTTCTCGTTCAGATCTGAGAGCTCTGTCTCTAAACCACCAATCCGCTCTTCAAGCCTCGCCTCCTTAAGTGCAGATGTCTCTATTTCACTAGCCCGCTTGGATCTGAAAATGCGGATGGTACCGCTAGTGCCACCGCCTCCGCCACAGTAGCCGTTCTGGATTTCTCTACTCTCTCCAACTTTGCAGCTTTTGTAGCCAACTCGTCTCTTAAGTCGTTGGCTCTAGTTTCACTCTTCTCGAGCTCGGCCTGTAAGGATTCCATCTGAGCCTGGAGGTCGACACACTCAGACATAACCCCATTGCTCACCTCGAGCTCATCATCTTTGGCCCTCAACGTCCCTTTGAGCTCGTTGCACCTGCTAATGGCTCTCACAAGCTCATCATCCTTCTCCTTCAACTCCTTATCCTTTTGTTTCAGCTCATCCCGGAGAGTTTGTAATTGTCCATCCTCACCAAGTATGTTGACTAGTGCTCGATGCTTGGTACTGTACTCTCTGTATTTAGACTCCATCCTCTTATACAGAGCCGCCCTCTTCTCCTCCCGACGGGTGCTCTCAATCTCCATAATGAGATTCTGATAAGCAAACAAAGAGAGGTCAGCAAAGACGAATAACGCAAAGGAAATAAGAAATTAGAACGCTAAAAGAGACAACTTACCCGTAGGACAATCCCGAAAATGCCTAGCGGCAGGTCTGCGTCCTTCAGCTTCTGTAGGGTCCTGTTCTCGGTGTCCGTTCATAGGGGAGACAAAGCTGGAACTGCATGCTCCGAGTTGACAACATATTTAAATCCAAGGGACTAGCAATATTTCGAGTAGACCCCTCGGTCCTTACTTCTACCCGAGTAAACCCTCCTTGAAGGGCCGCACTTTCTCGGGGTCGATATCAGAATCGGACCCATCATCGTCTACAACAACTGTCTTTCCTCTACCATCGACCGACAAAGAGCCGACCCCAGCTGCCCCCGACCGTCCCCCTTCCGTAGCAGCCTATGCTGTCTCCAATGGCCTCTCTTCTACGGCGACCTCTGGCAGGGGAGCAGTCCCCGCAACTGAAGGACACGTCGACTCCACATATAGAATAACCGACCCCTCGGGTGTGGCCGCGGATATAGCCACTTAGCCGACATCTACTCTTTTCCTCTTCAACGACGTCACCTTCTCCTCGTCGGGAGAAGATTCATCTACCAGGTGAAGCACCGGGCAGGCCGGGATCTCTGCTGACGGAATGGCCGTCTGATGACCAGGTTCGCTTAACACTGGAGTCTGAGAGGAAGTCTTCCGTACAGACTCGACCAGCACGAAGTACATCCCGGCCGAGGCAACCACCTCGCGAAATGCAGGAACAGGAGCCTTCGCCTTCTTAGAATCCCTCCGACCTAACACCAAAAGGAAACCATAAGCAAAAGAAAGAAATGGACTACGACAAGGTCGAAATAGCTAAAAGCCAAAATCCGACTTACCGGTCGAGGGCTTGGGACCAAACCTCTTGTTGAAGGACACCTAGTCGCGGATCCTTACGATGTGAGGCAGTACATGGGCCACCCAATCACTGCTATCAGCGACCAAAGAAAGGGGTGTCTCTCGGCTACACAGGGGAAGAAGAAAACAAGTCACGAAACACGAAGAGAAGGGAGAGAACGTACTTCAATTAACAAGGACACTTACAAGCAAAATTCTACTGCTCGGGAAACCCGCTAGGATTCGCTACCACGTGCTCGATTTTGACGAAGAAATAGTTGACCCAAAATTGGCGGTTCATCTTGTCGTCCATCCCTGCCACCAGTCCTTTGGTCCCGCAGTGGCGAAGGTGAATCATTGTGCCCCTATAGAAGCTTGGCGCGAAGACATGCAGTAAGTGATAGATAGAAACTCCACAGCCGGCCAGCTCTGCAAACTTTGTCAGCATGAGGAAGATCTTATAAAGGTAGGGAGAAAGCTATGTTGGGCAGATGCCGTAATAACGACATAATTCTTCCGCCAACGGAGGAAGATGAAGAGAATAGTCCACTTGGAATGGGTAGGCGTAAAACGTGCAGTACCCGGGTCGGTGAACTTGAATCACATCGTCCCGGCCGGAACTAGGTCAACGTGAGTAGGAATGCTCTATTTTAAGGGTGACTAGATGCTTCGCCTCCATCTCAGACCTCGTGGGCTCGGGGTCATGAGCAGGTTCATTCGAGAAATCGGACCTGGAAGTTAGGTTACGAGGAACGACCTCCTCCACAGTGCGAAAGCTTTAGTCCTCCATAACTATGGATTCTCCTCCACCAGAAGGCAAGGCCACCGATAGCGGAGTTGGGTCAGAGACCGTCTCAGTATTGAGAGCTACGTTAGTCATCTTTTGCTAGTATTTATACGACGGAGCCGGAAATGAAGAAAGGGGGATGAAGGTAGAAATTTCAGAAAGTATAAACTCAAGAAGAAGAAGGAGAATGAAAGTGCAAGGTAGAAGGATTCAGCGAAAGTCTCTTTGAGAGTCCTTCCCCTCCTTATTTATAGATAACCAAGATGTTCGAATCAATGAGAACAACTGCCAAAGGCCCTAGAATCGAAACGACAGGGGCTCGAGAAACGATGCAACGCATCGGGAAGATGCACAATGATGACACATGCAGTTGTGACGTCACCTTACACCATCTTCATTGACCACAACTCTCAGGGCGACACGTCATCATCTCGGAAATAATCACCCCTACTCGACCACCACGCCCGAATTTTTCCTGAGTTGCCACTGACAAAGTTCGCTCATTGAGGTCGACCAAAAGGCGACCTCGATAAGCGGAGGGACTAACTGTATGGGTCAAAACCCGGCTGAAAAGATTTGACATGGAATGATTGCCAGGTGAGAAAGTTGCAGTTCAACGTGGGCGGTTAGGCCGAGGTCGACCAGGATCCAACGATAAGCAACTGCCAAGCAAGTCATTAAAGCCGAGGTCAAGTAGCGAAGAAATAGGAATAACGGCTAGTATAGTGTTGGAACCACCAAAAGGAATATTCCATTAAATATTCCTTCTGCTGTATTTTTTAGGGTTTTTTTAGACTACCTCATATAAATAGTAAAAGAAAGGGGACAAAAGGTATGTAAGATCGATCCTGATAAGAACTTTGATCCGAGAAAGTTTTGTTCATTTCCCTATCCATTTGTCACACGTTGTTGTCAGAGGGAAGAATCATCCACCTCATTCAATATTTGGGTGAATCGTTCTTTCTATTTACATTCATTGTCATTTTACATATTTATTACTCATTATTGTCTCTTCATTTATTCTCAAAAGTTTCATTTAATAACCACATAATTGGTTCTAGGCATTAATAGGATTTTATTGTCCAAGCATGTGATTAGATCTGAGATTTATTATACTTGACTAGAATCTGCTCTTCACCTTAGTTATTTTTTAGTTAGTTTAGCAAAAAGTGTCGTACTTTTTGGTCAAGCAGTTAAGCACCCTAACTTTGTTATAGTATGGCAAAACAGTTTTTGACTTTGACAATTAACTTAAAATTTATGCATGTGCAATGTAAAAAATCAAGTTAAGTATAAACAATAATTACAATACCTTGTGCTTGTAGAGTAAATAAGTGTGCATCGGTGCATCTAGCTAGAACATATTATAAATAACTTCAACTGATTGAACTTCACTTATTTTTTCCTGCAAATTATGGCAGTTGATAAATTTAATCTTCTGACTTTAGGAGTCGAGAAATACGTACTATTTCTTATATCCTAATATTTGCCAATGAAAAATAAAAGATGGATGAACTAGTGGGAACAAAAGTAGATGTTAACCAAGATTGTACGAGGCCACAACAATACCTAACAAAGTCCATTCTAAAATTCAATTTTGGAATTTTTACCTGCTATAACAAAGGTTAACACCTTATTTATTTTAAATAAATACCATTTAAAAGAATTATATTCTATAAATACCTTTTAATGTTTATAGCAAAATATTTAATTTTAATTACCTCTTACTCTTAAGTCATTAAATACGTTGTTCAATTACACTATTTTCTTTCTCTCTCTACTTTAATATTCAATAATGAAAGCAGTAAGTTTCCTTTTTATCAATTTGTCATTGAAGGCTTGAAGGCTTTGACGTTGTTTTTCTATTAATTCGTCATTGAAGGATATAAGTTAATTTGTCTTTATTAATCAATTTGTCATTGAAGGATATAAGTTTTTGTGATTTCTATATCTTCTGAGATATGGCATTGAAGGCTTTGACGTTGTTTTTTGCCATTGTGGCGGTCTTATCGGCGGTTGCTTCTGCTCAGGAAGTGACCTCGGCTCCGGCACCATCGCCGGACCAAAGCGGTGCGTTTTCACTACCGGCTTCCGGTGAACGACGGATTCGCCGGAAATTAAGGTTTGTTCTTGAACAAAGACGACGGAGTTTGGGGCTGAGCAACTTGATTTTCTGTTAATATATTTCAATGTATTTTTCATGTATTTCACTGTATTCATTGTCATTTTTTTCATTGTAATTCAATGTATCTCGTTGTATTCTGTGTATTTCATTGTATTCACTCTCTTTTTTTTCATTGTATTTTAATGTATTCTATGTATTTCATTGTATTCACTGTCTCTCTATATGCCATGAATGTATTCATATTTTTTTTAATTAATATAATTTATGTATTCAGATGTATTATATAATTTCTCTGAAGATTGCTATATTTTGGGATATTTTTCGGTTGAGAATCTTTTTTATAACTAAAAATACAAAATTTGTGTGTTATAATTGAGTTTGTTGAGTTATATTAGGAGTCTATTATGTTAATTGATTCATTTTCCGTTTTAAAAACAGTGTAATCCCCTATTTCACGCCGTGAATACAGTCGAATACAATAATTTATCCAGCTGTAATCTCACGTTTCACTCCATGAATACAGTCGAATACACTCGAATACAACAACTGATTAGCTGGACTTCCCTGATTCACGCCTATTTTTACTTGTGTATTCATAAATACAATAGCTTAAATATATAAATACATATTATAACCACAAAAAAGGTATCTATAATCCATAATATAGCAAATGATATCTATAAATTGCTAATTACTACTAAAAGATAGTGCTTTATGAAAATTTCACTTCTATTTTCAAGTTCTTTGACCATGCTTTCGTGGCCCATTTTGGGATCGAAAATTATTCTATAAATATAAATATAAAGCCCTAATCAGATACTACTCTACACTCTGAAAAGAAGTCCATAGTTGCATTAACACGAAGCCCATCATAATGCTTGTGAACTGAAATCATGGCGAAAACTAAAATCTTCTTCTTGTTTTGCATAGAGTTGCAAACATTTCGAGCAGGTTTACTCTAGCTGTTGCTTAAAAATTGTTTAAATTGGGCAAAACTGCCAAAGCTATTACACGCCATTTTTAAGTGGGAACTCANCCCCCCCCCTCCCAATCAGACTTGCATGGGTGTGTCAATTTACTCTACGACTATGTTGGTGTTCCCAAAATTGAGTTAACCAACAAAAGACTGTTTAATTTTGCTCTGCTTCTTCTTTTTCGCTTAGTCCTGTGTCGAAGTAATTAATCTCCATGTGAAATTATCTGCAAGTTGAGTGGAGAATAATGGAGTCGGACTCACAAGCGATTTTTACGAGCAATATATTCCATTTCAACACAGTACAGAAACACTTGCATCTTCTTGTTTTCTGTTTCCTTCTCCATCTAAACACAGTAGCTGCTTGAGAGAGTTAGTGTGTGTTGACAAAAGTGCAGGAGAGTGTTATAGTGTGCCTGTCGTTCAAGGATTTTTTACTAAGATTGTGATAACCCGATAGGTCATCTTATGTTTTAGAATCTAATTCCGTGATATGAAGCTTTAAATATCTTATTTTAGCCTTCCTAGGCAGTCCAGACGTCTTTCCGGAAAGCTTTTATGTTAAAAACTGAGAAAAATATGAAATTTTGCCTTAAAATTCACTTAAGTTGACTTCGGTCAACGTTTTGAGCAGACGGACCCGGATTCGTGTTTTGACGGTATTGGTGGGTCCGTATCATAATTTGGGACTTGGACGTATGCTCGGAATCGAATTCGGAAGTCCCTAACCCGAGTTATAGCATTTTCATAGAAATTTGAAAGTCTAAGACTTAATGAACTTGAAATGTTTGACCGATGTTTGACTTTTGGATATCGGGTCCGTATTTTAGTTCCGGAAGTCGATATTGGTCCAATAGTACATTTATGACTTGTCTGTCAAACTTGGTGAGAAACGGAGTTGATTTGACGTGATTCGGACGTCCAGTTGTTAAAGTAGAAGTTTCAAAGTTTTCTTGAAAACTTCATTTGATTTGGTGTTCAATTCGTAGTTTTAGGTATTATTTTAGCAATTTGATCGCGCGAGCAAGTTCGTATGATGCTTTTAGACTTGTGTGTATAGTTGGTTCAGTTCTGGTGCAGGTATTTGATCTCGCAAATGCGTTTGCGACCTCTGATGGGTTTGCATTTGCGAGCTACTCATCGTATTTGCGAAAAGTAGCTGGGCCACATGTTTTTTGCATTTGCGAAGGGGGTCAAGTGGAGCAGTGATCGTAAATGCGATCAATTGTCGCAATTGCGGAAAAGGTAGTGTTCGCATTTGCGAACTTCTTGCAATGAATGCAGAGATGCGATGGCTTCACAATTGCGATGGATTCTTCGCATTTGAGAGGTTCTCAAGTCGCAAATGCGACATGAGAACCTCAAGTCGCAATTTGAGAACCTCAAGTCGCAAATGCGACATCTGCAACTGATCAAAACTTGACTTAGACGGGATTTTTGGTTCATTCTTTAAATTTTCAAAACCTAGAACCCTAGAGGCGATTTTTTCATGACTCTTTCTTCCCCAAATCATTGGTAAGTGATTCTAACCTATTTCCTTTCAATATTTCATTACATTTCACAAGTGTTTAACCTAAAATCTAGTGTTTTCATGGTGGAATTGGGGTTTTTTTGGTGGAAATTAGGGATTTGGTAAATTGGGGATTTAGATCTCAAATTGAGGTTGGATTCCAAAATAAATTACATAACCGGGCTCGGGAGTGAGTGGGCAATCAGGTCTTGCTCCAAACTTCTGGATTGGACCAAGCGGGCCCGAGGTTGACTTTTGTTGATTTTTTCAAAAATGGTCTAAATTGAATTATATGCAATCGTGGGCAGTTCCTAAGGCTTAGTTTGAATCATTTGGTTGATAATTTGCTAGATTCTATTGGTTATGAGGCTTGTTTGAGAAGCAAAGTTATGGTTGAGCATCGAGTGGTCTTTCGAACGAGGTGAGTGTTGTGTCTAACCTTGACTTCGGAGAATTAGGAACTCTCGGACTATTTGCTATGTACATTTCATGTGAGCGGCGTATGTGTGAGGTGACGAGTGCTTATGCGCCGCCGAATTATCTGTTTTCCCTGTTTCCCCATTCTTCTTAAATAATTTCATTCCCTGTCTTGTCTTGGTTGTTATATGCTCTAAATGTGTTCTCATGCCTAATTGCTACTTGTTAGTCATTGTTTCATCATGTTCATGATAATAGATCTTTTCATAGTTTCATAATCTCCTACTATTTGCTCAAGTTGGTTTATTTGTACCTTTTAGTTGTAAATTCTGGATTGGTCTCGATGTGTAGTATTACTTATGCAGATTATCATGTTGTACAAGGTTTCCTAATAGTTTCAGTTTCGTGTTTAGAAATTGTAAAAGGTTTTCTATGATTTGAATTGTGAGTTTTATTGTGCATATTGAGTACTTGATATTGATATGGTGGGATCAGGTTGCACGCCGCAACATGTGAAATAAGGGTGGTATGTTGAGGTCGAATAAGGGTGAATCTACAACGTACGGTGGGAATGGGTTGCACGCTGCAACAGGCAACACCTCTATATATCCTCATTGTGATTAATGTTGTTACGCGGAAATAAGGGAGGATTATGTGACGTACGGTGGGATCGGGTTGCGCGCCGCAACAACCTGTATATTTATATTCCTCTGAGTTGTGATAGTTTTACTGTATCTTCTTTTTGCACTTAAGGATAGGTAAATTCTGAACGTCGCTGGCTTATTCCTGAAGCTGTAGCTATTACTTTCAATTGACTGTTTTACTTCATTCGGTATTTCCTTTTTCTGTCTATATTTAATATTCCATACAAGTTGTAGTATGAGTGACCCGCCTTAACCTCGTCACTACTTCGTCGAGGTTAGGCTCAGCACTTGCAAAGTACATGGGGTCGGTTGTACTCATACTACACTCTGCACTTCTTGTGCAGATTTTGGTGCCGACACGAGCTGATCGTGAGGTTAGCAGATGGACTTGTTCGACAGGAGACCCAAGGTAGATATGCCGGCGTCCGCAGACCCTGGAGTCTCTTCTTAGTCACATTACTTTACAGTTTCTTTTCTTTCAGAACAGTGTATTTCCTTTCAGACCCTGTTTGTAGTAAATCATAGTAGCTCGTGAGTTGTGACTCCAGATCCTAAATGTAGCAGATGTTATGGCATTTATATTATTCTACACTCGTTTGAGAAAACGTTTAGCTTATTTGACGTTATATACTGAAATGTATAAAAATTGGCTTAATGATTCTCTAACATTGGCTTGCCTAGCAAGTGAAATGTTAGGCGTCATCACGGATCCGAAGGTGGGAATTCTGGGTCGTGACAAAGATTTTAGTCATCGAACAATTTTGTGTTCAAGTCCTCTGAAGCATACACAATTTACCGGAGCTTTTGCGTCTACAAGAGAATATTAAAGTCGTTAGTAATCTGTATTTGTAAAACAATTCTGGAGAAAATAAAATAACATAAATAGAAATGTAAATGAAATAACAAAACCAATTCGAGCCCACTGAATTCACAGTATTTCCTTAAGGAATTTAATCCCCTCCAAGTACCAAAGGTTATGGATTATTTCCTCCCAGGATAGAACGAATTACACACTGGTGTAGTGGTACTTCAAACCCCAGTGTTTCAACGAACACAAAGTTCGGTAGCAAATCACACTTACTTTTATTTCTTTGAAGTTAAGAATATGCAGAAGAAAGGAGGAGAACTCAGAAATTAGTATCTAAAATCTGAGAGAAGGACTTGTATTTATAGCCAAAGTTGGGCTGAAATCCGAAGAGGTGCAACTCTTCAGAATTGTTGTTTTTCCAAACGGCCATAGAATAAATGATATGAGATAATTGGCTATTTACTCAACCATAAAGAGGGAAAATTGAAGGGTAGTTAATTTTCTTTTACAAAAATAGAAAAGTGAATGTTGGATAACTGAAATGATTTTAATATTAATATTTTGTTATTAAAATAAATATTTAATAATATTTCTATTACTATTTATTATTAACAAATAAATTTGGTCCAAAAAATAATCAATCAATCGATCGATCATTTGACCAAATCCAAATCAAAATCCAAATTCGAATCTGAATCCGAATCCGAATCCGAAGCCGAAGCCGAGGCCGAGCCAAACGAGTGACAATGACGGCGACGCGAGGCTTGCCTCCATCTCAACTCTTTATGAGCTAGAAGAAGAGCAATTGCTTATATACCCATCAAAAACCTTTCCTCTTCCCGTGTGGGACAATCAAGAAGGGAACCTCAAATATTTCATTTTTCCCTCCACTTCCCATTCACCCTATTTTAAGCTATTAATGCTTAAAACCCCAACAATCCCCCACATGAATGG
>MDKI01028342.1:0-23935 GCA_005239505.1 Nicotiana paniculata | reverse complement strand
GGGGGGGGGGGGGGGGACTCAAAACCATTTCCGGGTCATGATGGGGTTGCACCAAGGGTGGGCACTCAACCTTTTTTGTTTGCCATGGCGATGGACGTACTGACGTGCCACATCCAATGGGAGATGTTGTGGTGTATATTATTTGCAGACGATATTGTATTGATTGATTAGACGCGAGGCGGTGTTAACCCGAGGTTAGAGGTGTAGAGGCAAACCCTAGAATCCAAAGGTTTCAAGTTGAGCAGGACCCAAATAGAATACTTAGAGTGTAAGTTCTGTGGTGCAACTCATGGAGTGGAATGAGAGGTGATGCTGGATTTACAAATCATCCCTGAGAGGTAGCTTTAAGCACCTTGGGTCGGTCATACAAGGGATGGGGAGATTGACGAATATGCCACACATCGTACTGGAGTAGGATGGATGAAATAGAGACTTGCTTCGGGAGTTCTGCGTGACAAGAAGGTGCTACAAAATCTTAAAGGTATGTTTTGTAGAGTAGTGGTCAAACCAACTATGTTGTATGAGTCTGAGTGTTGAATAGTCAAGAGCTCTTATATCCAGAAGATGAAGGTAGCATAGATGAGAATGTTGAGATGGATACACGGGCACACCAGGTTAGATCGAATTAGGAATGAAGTTATTCAACACAAGGTGGGTGTGACCCCTATTGGAGACAAGATGCGGGAAGCGAGGTTTAGATGGTTTGGACATGTGAGGAGGAGAAGCACAGACGCCCAAGATTGGGTAGAGATGATTAGGCAAGACATGGCGCAGCTACAGCTGATCGAGGACATGACCCTTCATAGGAAGGTGTGGAGGCCCAGGATTAGGTTAGTAGGTTAGGTTTCAATGACTACCTGTTGTTTCTTGTATTTTGGTCATCTTACTATCTTGTTGTTATTTATGTTGCTTTTATATGACTTCTCGGTGTTGTCCCTTCTTCTTTTTCTTTTCATTGATGTGGTGCTTATGCTTTTCTAAACCGAGGGCCTATTGGAAACAACCTCTCTATCTCCACTAAGGGTGACATATGGGCCGATTAGGCCCGGGCCTAGCCCAGGCCCGCGATCCCAAATGGGTAGGGGGCCTAAACGGGCCTAACCGTTTAGGACCGAGACCGGGTGCGGATGAGCTTCCAGGTGGGCCGATCCCTTGATATAGGCGTGAGAGACCGGGACCCTTGGGCCTGGGACCGGCTGCTACTTGAGCCGGTTCGACCGGTCCTAAACGGTCCTAAGTGGGACTAAATGGACCCAATGGCTATTTTTTTTTAAAAACAATTTCTGCCAAAATGGTCATTTCTACCCATTGGTTCATTTAAAAAATGGTCGTTTCTAGTCGTTGGCTATTTATAAAATAGCCTTTTGACCCCCTCCTCCCACGTCTTAACCCCAAACTTTTTATAATTACACATTTTCCCTATTTTCAACTATAAATACCCCCTCATTCTTTAATTTTTCTCACAAAATCATCAATCTCTCTCATTTCTCAAATTCAAATTGAAGTATTCAAGTCTTCAAGCCTTCACTCATCTCTCATTTCTCAAACTCAAATTCTCAATTCAAGTTAAATCATGCCCGGTGATTCTAGAGTGCGCTCATATGTTTGGGAACACTTTAATGTGGTAGAAGAAAATGAAGAAGTTTATATAGTAAAGTGCAAGAATTGTGATCGAGTCTTCACTCATCGTCAAAAGTTGGAAGGCACAGACTGTTTAAGGAGGCATAGAAAGAGTTGTCTTGCGCGTTCTCCAGCCATTCATATTTAAGTTTTTCAGTTGATTTGAGACAATGTGTTATTTTAAAATTATTAGATGTATTATGCGTATGGAGAACACCTCCTTTATGCATCTTATGGAGTATATGGTTGGAAAGAAATAGGTGGTTTTTTGATGGAGAAACGAAAGATATAGCAGTTGTGAAGTATAAATGCGTAGAGAATTTGTTTTACTGGTGTAAGGAGAGGGCAATAGAAGGATTCTCAGATGTTTTAGACTTTTTATATTCAATTAGATATTTGTGCTAATGCTATACTTTTTTGCAGTACCATCTTGGTACTTTCTTTAATAAAATTTACTTACCTTGTCAAAAAAAAACGGATAAAAGAAAATAAAAGAATTTTTTTTTAAAAAAGTGCAAAAGATATTAGTAGTCATGTAGGCTAACAACTCATACTTGAAACGTATGCATATATCTTTAAGACTTACTTTTTGAGGTTTCTAAAAAGAAAGATGTGATTTGATACTGTTATAGACTTTTAAAAGTATTATTATAAAATTTTTATCAAACTTCACAGTAGTATCAGATGTTATATCTGGGTATCACAATCACGCACATATGCTATTACAACAATAATAACAAAAAACCAAGTTTAATCTCACAAGCAGGAACAGATTTAATCTGACAACAGAAAACTCATGGTCTCTTCGTAATTTAGATATTTTATGTACATAGTTTTAAATTTGGTATAATATTAACTATTGGCACCCATGCTCCGAGAAGATTGGATAGTGCACTTGATTAAAGGTTGAGTTATTTACCAAGAGGAATAGAGATCAATTCTCACTTAATATAATTTTTTACTCCTTTTTTTAGTAATGCACCCATGTACTAAAAATCTTAGACCCGCCTCTACTTGATAGAAAAAAATAATTATGATGTCTCAAAAAGAAATATTCTAAAACTATGCCTAGATTTATTTTCTTATTATTATATTAATGGGTCTTTATTATAGTAATTATTTTAAATATATTTGTAACAAAAATAAGTTTAATGTTGAATCAAATTTGGGACAAATAATCTGACCACTCATTACTGTGAAACGTTTCAATCTGACTTTTGAATTCAATTGAGTGTTTCTTTCAATTCTTTAAGAGCCTTAATGGCCTTAAGTTTCTAACGGTTGCCAACAATCTGATTTCAACTTTGGATTATAACGTTTTGAAGCTTACGTTGTTTTAAGCTTTGAGAAAGCCATTATGGCTTGGACGTTACCTATCAGATTGTCCATTTGTTTTTGGACTATATATATTTTTTGTGTTTTCATCTTCCAAGGAGAGTGAACAAAATTAAAACTTTTCTCTCCATTTCTTTTGTGTTCGGTTTTCTTCTCATAAATCTTTGTTATTTCTGTTCCTAGTAATACTAGAATAGCTTGTTGAATCCTGAGAGATACGCCTAATAATATTCTTCTCGGTGTGGGCGAAATATCCTTAAGGACGGCGTCTTTGACACGCCTCAAGCTAAACCTTATATTCTCCATAATCATCGAATTTTTCCAACACTGCTCACAAGTGGGATCTGGGAAGGTAGTGTGTACGCAGCTTATCCATACTTTAAGAAGGTATAGAGATTATTTCCGATAAATTTTCGGCTTAGGAAAAAAAGAAAAAAATAATAACAACAAGCAGTAAGTTGGGGTCCGCAGTATCATTTCCACTATATGTAGATTTATTTTATTTCAATGCTCGATAATAGATTCTCTAAAATTTGCTAAATCTCACTCTTATCCCTATATGAACATACTCATCTCTAACCAGAATAAGAGAATCCTAACAAACACCGTACCTAATTTTAAGTGTAATAAAAGTCAACAATTAAGCCTTAACCCAACTTGTTACAGCTCATATGGATCTTCTACTTTCGTAGTATTATGTTTTTAGCTAAATTCTCACTATTTTAGGATAATGTAGGTCTTTTGAGATAACTATGTTTCATGTAATTTTTGGTCTATTCTATTAGCTTTTATCATCTTTAACAATCATATTGCCATAGCTAGGTAGTCTAGATTATTCATACCGGTAGTATTAGTACGTACTCTTGCATTTGGTTGGTATTAAGTTTTTTTGACTACCTGTGCTTTTTTTGCATTACAAGCATCTTACTATCTTGTTATTTATGTTGTTTTTACATGACTTCTCAGTGTTGTCTCGTCTTGTTTTTATTTTTATTATTGTGGTGCTTATGTATTCATGAGCCAAGGATCTACCGGAAACAACCCTCTACCTCCACACGATAGGGATAAGGTCTTCGTGCCCACTGCCCTCCGCAGATCCTATTATGTATGATTATACTGGGTATGATGTTGGAGCCACAAATCGTGTTTGCTTTTCTTTTACTCGATTGGATTCTTCATGAATGGGGCGTCGAAGGCTCTTTTGCCAAGGAAAATACTCCAATATTATACAGATATTGTTGATTATATACTTTTTGACTACAATGCATTATGTTTTTAACAATGGAAAAATGGACCTTGAGAGACTGAAGGAGCTCTCTCGTGTTGTTGGAAAACAAAGGCTTGTTTTGGATCTAAAAAAAGGTAAATTTGTTCTCTCTTCTCTTCTCTCTCTTACTTTTTGCTTTTAAATAGATTAGTTGTCTTATATGAATTCTTCTTTTCCTGACAAGGCTAAAGAAAATTTGTCAGAATAGCAGCTAATAAATTTACTTGCAGAATGTTTCTTATTGAATTAAGCAATCTAAATTGGTAATGTTTCTTATTCTTAATGTGCGATTGACTTAGTTCATGCTTCCCTTCTACCATATATAGGTCACCTGAAATTATGACAAATAGCAGAAGTTCAGTGATGTACATCTGGATCAAAAGGTTCTGGATTTTCTTGCTCAGTATGCTGATGAGCTTCTTGTTCATGGAGTTGATGTTGAAGGAGTCAGTCCCAGTACAATATCTTATCCATTGGTTGAGTTGCTACTACAACAGTTAACATAGATATGATAGTGAAAGATTTTGTTGTAATCCACTATAATTGTTGGCTATCGAGTGTTGCTAACATACAATTTCTTTTAACATACAACTCCTATAACATATGTTGGAGGTGTTACTACAATCAGAGGCGGATCTGCTTGGTGGGTTTAGGGGTCATGTGACCCCGTTAGCCTCGGAAAAAAGCATATATAAACATATTTGTATATTTATATTGCACGTTCAGATGATAGACTATATGTAATTTTCAGATTATGAGATTGTCAGGGGGATGCTATATGAATTATGATCTTGAATTCTTTTTGCCCAAGAATGTCTATTGTCATAAAAGGTCAAAATTTGCTCATGTACCATACGATTTAAACATACCATCAAGTTGCTCAATTTGGACTAGCAAATTTGATTTTATTCACTTGTCATAATAATGACGTCAGCAATAATCTGCCTTTTTGTTCATGATGTTGTCTGCTTTTTGACTATTGAAATTAGATATAGCTTATTCTTGATTAGGCTATCAACATTTTGGACTGTCTCAATGCATCATACTGTGTGGTGTTTTTGTGAAAGGATCTTGTGGGTTAACATGTTGACAAATTAGTGGAGGCTTGATTTTTCAATTTCTAGAATTAGATTGACCAAAATTCCTTGTTTACTTAGACAAATTACGAGAATCTTTTACTAGTTAAGCAAGCTGATCTTAGCTAAGAGGCGTTGACAACTATTTTCACTCATTATAGGTAATAGTTGAGTAAGTCGAATTACTTCGGCTTGAATGTCTTTGATCACTAGCTTGCCTTGTATTTTTATCACTAGTTTTAGTGTACGAGTGTTGCACGTGTGGTTAGCGTCAATCAATAAAATACGTGTATATGAAGAATATGTAAATCAGCGCCCCTAGATGCCTTTATCAAAAAAAAAATATATAAATCAAGTTATCAAATACTAAGTTTTAAAATGTCTACACTAAGTTAATATTTTAAAATAAGTAACTTTATACAGAGAAAAGTATGGGGAATTGTCACTTATTTGAATGAATACCAGAAAGAAAATTAACTAATGCTTCCTTTTCAGTTTCAATAGTACACATAGTCATTGAAAATATAAATAGTGGATAGAACCTCACACATATAGCAAACAACTAATAATACATGAATTTCAAATGAACACAAAATCAAAGTGCTCTGAAAATGAGAAAAGACATTCAAAAACAATACTAAAGTAAGCTAGTAAAATACATCACAGAATGACTCAGAATTATACTTGAAAGAATATACCATTATTCAAATGGAATTAGTATATAAATCATTCAAATATTGATTAACTCAATTTGTCGTTATAATTAAAAATAATTAGTTTTATAATAATTTTAAAATTTATTTTAAAAGGTCACTACTAGAAACACATGGTTTTCCCACAGCAATATCAGTGGGAAACCAGTGGGAAAATCGTGTTTTCCCACTGCATTCCCATCGAAACAGATCACTGGGGAAATGCATGGTGGGAAAATGATCGATAAACATTTCGATTGGAGAACACGTATTTCTTCTTAATTTGAAGGGCATATCTTTTGAAAATTTTTTACGAAAATTCTAATAATTCTTGTAACATTATATTGAATCTAAAACGATTGATATATCTATTTTTGGTAATTAAATTTTGATATTTATTATTTTTTTTTTATGATTCTTCAAAAGGCCATCAGTAAAAATAATTATATATTTTTTAGAGATTTGGAATAAAGAGGTTCTTCATATAGTTTTTAGAAGAAACTGGTTCACACATAAAACAATTGAGCACATATATTTTATATTAATTTGAAGGGCATATCCTTTGGGGTAAGCTTACAAATAATGTATTCATCTTTGTGACATAATATTAAATCTAACATGATCAAAATCGTTATATATTTTTATTATAATTCTTCAAACAATCATCAAATTAACACTAATTAAAAAAAATTCTTTCTTTTAGAGATATTGGAATGAACGGCTAGGTCATATAGTTTATAGGAAAAAAATAAATAATTAAGTAACGATGTAAGGTCTAAAAGTGACTAATATTGAATGTGCATTTTACAATCAATAACTTATTACATATAAAAAAAAACTATAGAGGGCCATTTATTGGGATAGATGAAAAATAAAATATAATAATAAATGTCAACTTATTTTGAATACTTATATTTCATTCTTATTTCTTTTATTTTGAATTTTAACCAAGTTAATTTTTAATACTATATTATAATTGGTTCGACTTTATTACACTCTGAACGGTCTCGTGACGGCACCTAGTCTCTACGACTAGGTAAGCCTAAAATTTGCGGAAAATAAGGCAAAACAATAATAGAAACAGTAAAGAAGAAGCAATACTATAAAATTTAGCCGCTCGACATTTACAGATTTTACTTTTCCAAAATCATGGAACATCAGAAAGTCACAAACTCTGAACTACGGTAGCCCTATACAAAGGAATAAGGAAAGTGTATATATATATCTCCTATATCTATACTAGAGTAGGAAGGGGACTCGTGAGATCCTGCGGACGTGACAGAATTACCTCGCGGTCTCCTAAGCAACCACTAAGATACGCCTAGCCACTGTACGGTGCACTGGTACCTGGATCTCCATATAGGGAAAACATGCGCAGAAAGGGCGTGAGTACTCCACATTCGGTACTCAGTAAGTGCCAAGCCTAACCCCAGTCAAGTAGTGACGAGGTCAGGTTAAGGCTTTACAGAGTTTTAAAACAAATCAATTATAAATTTAAAACAGTGAAATATAGATATGCAATGATAAACAGGATTAATGGAAACTAAAAAAATTAATAACAGAAAGAGAGCCCTCGGCTCAGCACATCATATATCTCAACTGTAAATATGCAATGTTGTACAATGGGAAAACTCCTGGATCTCAGTCTGTAGTCCCAATTTAAATATGCTATGCAGTACAGGGGGAAAGCTCCCGGATCTCCGTCCGTATTTCCAATTTAAATATGCATTGTAGTACAGGGGGAAAGCTCCCAGATCTCGGTCCGTAGTACCAATTTAAATATGCAATCCAGTACAGGGGAAAAGCTCCCGGATCTCGATCCGTAGTCCCGATTTAAATATGCAATGCAGAAGTATGTCGGATACGACTTAATTAAGCAGTTTAGGAAAAACAACAAGCAAGAATAAAGTAAAACTACCTAAGCATGGTGCAACTTGTAGCAAATAAGAGGAAATCAAGTAAGGACATGTAGACATGCTTATTCTTAAGCTAACTACTCAGTTAAGATAGGAAATAATAATATAGGAATGAAAATGAGTGATGCCATGGAAGGAAAAGTAGAATTTTAGCAACAATGACTCGTGTACGCCCTTGTCACCTCATGTACATGGCGTCCACGTAACAAAATCAGTATAAAAATGCCTAAGGGGAAGTCCCCAACACAGAGTTAGGCAAGCCACTTACCTTGATTGTGATAATCAACTCAATACCACGCTCTTGCCACGAGTATCCAACTCTGCGTGGCTCAAATCTAGTCAATTCGATTGCATAGTGTAAATATCATTTCAAGGAAACAAAATAGCTAATAAGTTCGAAGCTAATACTCGAAATTAGGAAATTCATCCAAAAAGACCCCCGGGCCCGCGTCTCGGAATCGGGTAAAAATTATATTTTCCGGACACCCATTCACTCACGAGTCTACTCATATAAGAATCTCTCAAATCGGATGTCAAAAACCCACTCAAAACTCAATAATTCGGTCTATGAATTTCATCCAATTTTTCCCAAATTTTCCACCCAAATTTGAATTTTAAAGACTAGATTTAAGTTAGGAATCATGGAAATTAATCTAAGTTGGCTAGAAATCACTTACGCAAGTTACCAGGTGCAAAATCCTCCAAAAATCGCCTCTTCCGAGCTCTCAAATTCGAAAATGGTGAAAATAACATAAACCCTCGGACTTGGGTCTTTAAAAGAAATCGGATCTTGATGACGCCTGTCGTGGAACCAGGCAAGCCTCCCTTTGTTTCTAAGCTAAATTCAATTTTCAGTAAAAATACAATTTTAACGAAATTATTGATAATACTAAGACTCTGAAGTAAAAAAAACAATATTTGAAACAAAAATTACAATTTCCAACCCCGGATCCGGCGTCACTCAATCATGAGCTACTATAACATAAAGCAAAGAAAAGGAGAAATGGACAACATTATCTCAAAATAAAGAACAACAGGTAGAATAAGAAAGAGAAGGCGAGGTCGCGATCGCCAGTTGCTACCTCGACAACTCCAATGAAAACTCTGACAACTGCTCAATATCCACTACCGGGTCCCGGTGTACCTGGGTCTGCACACAAGGTACAGGGGGTAACGTGAGTACACCAACTCAGAAGTAACGAACCCAAACTATGGTCTGAGGTAGTGAAGGACTAAACCTCAATAATTAAATCATCAGCGTACAAAATTTAGGCATGTTCACAGTTTATCAGAAAATAACAACAGAATATACTAGATATACATCTCCATATGTTCTACATGCCAACATGTCACAGTGCGAAAATGCACATAGTGCTCACAACTCTCCCACAGAAGTCCACTCAGTACTATATATGGCTCTCAGGCCCAGGGAAGTTCCATCCCTGAATATGCATAAACACCGGTGATCGTAGTCACTCCGTACTGAGGAAAAAGGCCAGTCCAGCCCCCACGGAGAAGATCCATCTCCGGAATACAACACTCGGACAATATCCATATCCAGGGAAGATCCATCATCACATAACATCAGCTTTGGACAAGATCCATGCCCAAGAAAGATCCATCCCTCATATAACATCAGCTTCAGACAAGATCTATGCCTAGAGAAGATCCATCCCTCATCATCAATGCGCTCACTAGGGGTGTAAAGACTCGGGAGGGGCCCTAGTGGCCCAAGCTCCATATCAAGACAACGAAGGCATGATTTAATATCGATGCGGTGCGCAGTACGATCTCATAACTGTCTCAATAACAGGATCTCGGCCTCACTCAGTCATTACTCTTCAATCTCACTCAGATGGATCACAGATGTCTTCATCAGCCCGACACAATCATAAGTATGCATATAATTAACAATACTAAGACTGAGATATGAAGTGGTATGCTATAACAGGACTGAGTATATGGAATCAAATAATCACAAAATGAGACAGTAATATACGACCACTCATGTATCAGCATTTTCGGCGTGAAGCCTAGCATTTATACCTAATATGATTTCTAACAGGTTCACACTTACCAAATTAACAGAAGCACATATATCATTAGGGAATAATCATTAAGCGGTGCCATGGGATTAGCCAGGCCACGAATACTCGGTGCACACCCGCACGCCCGTCACTTGGCATGTGCGTCACCTCAACAATAGTCATAAATCATTTAGCTCGGGGTTTCGAACCCTCAGAACCAAGTTTGGACACGTTACTTACCTCAAAATCGGCAAAAATACTATTCCGTAGTGCCTTTGCCTCTAAATCCGGCCTCTGAATGCTCCAAATCTACCAATTTAAGATTTATATCATTATAATGTGCTAAGGAACTAATCCCAATCGAAATTTATCAAAAATACTCAAAAATCCTGAAATTGGTCAAACCCGACCCCCGGGCCCATGTCTCGGAACTCGATAAAATTAACACCACAGGAAACCTCGTCCTCCCACGAGTCTATACATACCAAATGACCCCTCAAATTTCCATTTTTAAGCCTCTTAATCCCAAGCTCTAATAACCCAATTTGCACTGATTTTTCCCTAATTTTCCACCATAAATCCGACTTTTAATCACATAAAAATGAGTTTAGAGTCCAAAAACCTTACCTCAATGAAGAACTATAGAATCCCCTCTTCTAAAACCCTTCAAAAGCTTCAAACCCGGATGAAATATTGAGAAAGATGGCTAAAATTCGCAAAGGCACGCTTTTATACCTTCTTCTGATGACCCAAAAGATCATCTTGTGTTAAGTTAGCAAAAACTATGTTCTGAGGCCCCGAAAGCCTCCGTTAATCTCATCTCGATGTGCATGCACAGCCCGAGCGCGTAGCCGGGAAGTCTATATGTGAAAATATGTTGAACAGTTGAATTTATGATAATTAATAAAATAAAGTTGACTTTGGTAAACTTTTTTGGTAAACGGACCCGAACCCGTGATTTGACAGTCCCGGAGGGTCCGTAGGATAATATGGGACCTGGGCGTATGCCCGGAATCGAATTCCGAGGTCCCAAGCCCGAGAAATGAATTTTTAAAGAAAATTATTTTCTGAAAATAAGAAAGACTTTTGAAAATGAACTTTGATGTGAAATCTAAGCCTGTATATTGGTTTTGGATCCCGGAACAGGTTCAATATATGTTAAGTGAGTTATCTATAAAATTTGGAAAGAAACGGACTTGGTTTGACGTGTTTCGGATAAAAATTGGAGAATTTAGAAGTTTATGAAGTTGAGAAAATTCTATGGATTTTTGAGTTTAATTCATTGTTTTTTATGTTATTTTAGTGGTTTAATTACTCGAATAAGTTCGTAAGATGATTTTGAGGTCGTGCGTATATTTGGTTTTGAGCTCTGAGGGCTCGGGTGAGTTTCGGGTAGGTGTCGGGGTGCTAAACTTAGAAAAATCTGGTGTAAATGGGTTGTTGCTGGTGTCTGATGCTTTGTTCTATGCGATCGCGTAGGGTTAGCTGCGATCGCATAGATTTAAGTTAGGGGGAGGTCATTTTCCTCTATGTGATCGCATGGAGCTATCTGTGATCGCATAGAGAATAGGAGAGCTAGGGAGGGGGCTGGGTATTTTCCCTTCTGCGATCGCATCAATCGGTCTACGATCGCGTGGGTCCACGTCCTATTTGTCTGCGATCACAGCCTTCAATTCATGATCGCGTAAGTCCAAGACCAGTACCCTCCGCGATCGCAGGGCACATGTCGCGATCGCGGTAGCCAATTTCGCCCAGTTATTTAAATGCTCAAAAACAGAATACCCATTACGAGATTTTGACATCTTTCACCATTTTCTTCTTCTCCACTCTTCTTGGGCGATTCTTGGGAGACTTTTCCTCCATAACTTCATAGGTAAGTGTTCTTAACTCCATCTTCTTACTAATATCAGATTCTAGGCCTAAAATCATGGGTTAAAAGGTAGAAATTGGGGGTTTTGGGTAGAGTTAGGGCTTTTGGGAATTTTGGGGAGTTCAACCTCGTTTAGGGGTCGTATTTCAAAAAAATTGTATATTCGGGTTCGTGGGGGAATGGGTGATTGGGTTTTGGTCCGAACCTCAAGTTTGGACCAAGCGGGCCCGGGGTCAAATTTTGGTATTTTCGGAAGAATGATGGGAAATGCATATTTAGGCTTTGAGATTTGAATTATTGAGTCATTATTGATATTTTTGAGTCTATTATGTCTAGATACTATCATTTCGGAGTTGGATTCGAGAGGAAAAGCAGTGCTAGAGGCTTGATTTGGATTCTTGGAATCGAGGTAAGTGTTTGGCCTAACCCTAGCTTGAGGGAATAGGTGTTGAGTCATATGTGCTACGTGTTATTATCATGTTCAATGTATAGGTGAGGTGACGAGTACCTATACCTTGTTGTCAATAATGCCCGTGAGTCATATCTTATGGTATATGTGTTTTTCTTCGGAATCCACTGTATTATGAAGTAGCTTCTATTTTGGAGATTATTCAATTGTTGGAAATACTGGGTTGTGAACAATGTTGATTTGTTGTTTGGTTAAGGATTATTTTGGTTATGTTGTACGTTCAGTAAGATTGGTTATAGCTGGGTCCCTTGCCGGGACGGTGATATTTCTGTTATTGTTCCCTTGCCGGGAGGTTGTAAATTATTGTTTGTATTGTGGTTCCTCCTTGCCAAATTGTTGTTCTGGTTATTTTGGGTGAGTAAGAGTGTAAAGCACTAAGGGTGATGTCGTGCCATGATTTATATTTAAAAGCAAGAAGGTTAATGTCGTGCAGATATTGTGATTTTTAAAACATGAAGGATGATGTCATACCATGATATGAGAGATAATGCACAAAGGATAATGTCGTTCCATGATATTGTGAGGTAAAATCACGAAGGGTTATGCCATGCACTTGTTTTGGTGAGAATGAGAGTAAAGCACGAAGGGTGATGTCGTACACTTGTTTTGGTAAGAATGAGAGTAAAGCACGAAGGGTGATGTCGTGCACTTATTTGTTCTCTGTTGTTATTCTGATACTAGACGGTTGCCATGTTCTGTTACTCAATAAGTGTTTTCCCCTTTTGTACCCTAGCATGTTCTTCCCGTATTTGTACTTAACTGTTTACTTCCTGCCGTTATTTCTATTATAAAATTGAATTGCACAGGTGTTTATTATTTGTCATGTCCTAGCCTCGTCACTACTTCGCCGAGGTTAGGCTCGGCACTTACTCAGTACATGGGGTCGGTTGTACTGATGCTACACCTGCACTTCCTTATGTTGTGCAGGTTATGGTACCGGACCCGGTGGACAGTGATCGAGGAAGTGTCCTTCAGCCCACAGGCGACACTGAGGTAGTCTTGCAAGCGTCCGCAGGCCTTGGCGTCACCTCCTCTCCCATTCCTTTTTATTTTTGTCTTCTCTTGTACTTCTGAGACAGTTGTATTTTTTTGTTCAGACTTTGTTTTTAGCAAAAATCTTAGATTGTTCCTGAGTTTGTGACACCAGTCTTGGGGGTATGTTTAAGGAAATTTTGTACGAATTATTATTTAAGATGTTGAATTTCTTACCTTCCGCTTTATCATATCTATTTGTTCTTATATGTCACTTTTAAGAATGCTAAACAGCAAAGGAATAAATCGGAATAACTAGTAACATTGGCTTGTCTAGCGAGTTCAATGTTAGACACTATCACGGCCTGAATGTGGGATTTCGGGTCGTGACAAGTTGGTATCAGAGCAGTAGGTTGCTTAGGTATCACAATTCACGGACAAACTTACAGAGTCTGAGGTATCGATACGGAGACGTCTGTACTTATCCCCCAGAGGCTGCAAGGTTAGGAATAACTTCACATTTCTTCTTCTCTGTCGTGCGGTTTGAATTCTAAATGCTAACTGATTTTCTATTCTATTCTCTCGCAGATGGAGAGAACGCGTGCTTCCTTATCTACTGATCAGCAGCCCGATCCTCCTGTTGCAGCTCCTGCGATGGGCTGAGGCCGAGGCCGTGTTAGAGTCTGAGGTAGAGCCATGGCTCATCCTAGAGAAGCAGCACCAGTGGAGGACCCACAGGTAGAGTTTGCCGGTGAGATTCCTGCTCAGCAGTTCCAGTTGGACCAGCTCAGGTCCCGGAGGGGTTCATTGCCACCCCGGTTCTTCAGGACGCTCTGGTCCATTTAGTGGGCCTTATGGAGAGCGTGGGTCAGGCTATTCTTCTTCCTACTGCACCATTCGTCACTCGGTTTGGGGGAGGGAGCCATACTCCTGCTACCCGCACACCAGAGCATCTAGCTCCTCAGTTCCAGACTCCAGCACCTCAGGCAGCTGGAGCAACTCAGTCAGGTTTTGTGGCGCAGGCAGTTGAGGGGGCAGCCATGTCTGTCGATGCTTTGTGGAGGTTGGATCAGCTCAGCAAGCTATTTTCTACTACATTTACTGGTGCATCATCAGAGGATCCCCAGGATTTCTTGAACAGTTTCTATGAGGTTCTTCGGAACATGGGCATTGTGGAGTCCAATGGAGTTGATTTTGTTACATTCCGTATTTCTGGTACCGCCAAGACTTGGTGGAGGGACTATTGCTTGACCAGGCTAGCTGGGTCTGCACCATTGACTTGGGCTCAGTTCTCCGAGTTATTCTTGGAGAAGTTTCTACCAGTTACTCAGAGAGAGGGTCTTCGGAGGCAGTTTGAGCGCCTCCAGCAGGGATCTATAACTGTTACACAGTATGAGACCAGGTTCATTACTTTGGCCCGACATGTTATCATGATACTCCCCACTTATCGTGAGAGGTTTATTGAGGGTCTAGCTCGGCCTATTAAACTCCAGATGGCTAGAGAGACAGGTACTAATATTTCATTCCAGAAGGCGACCAATGTTGCCAGGCGTATTGGGCTGGTCTTATCACAGACAGTGGTCAGGGGTCTGACAAGAGACCTCGTTATTCCGGTCAGTTTAGTGGTGCCTCATCTGGAGGTAGAGATTCCTTTGGCAGAGTTCATCCTCCTAGGCCATTCCAACCGGCGCTTCAAGTATCCTGCAGTGCACCATCAGCTCCTATCAGTGCACCGCCGCTTCAGAGCTTCCACGGTGGTTATTCTGGTCGTCAGGGACAGTTTTAGGGCCAGCAGCCTCAGCAGCAGAGGTTTTGTTACTCTTGTGATGATCCAGGGCACATTGCTAGGTATTGCCCCTGAGCTTCTGGTAGCTCTCAGCATCAGGGTTCTCGTACTATGATTCCCCCACCAGGTGCACCCCTACCCCCTCAGCTAGCTAGGGGTAGAGTTCGAGGTGCCATAGGTGGAGGTCAGACTCATTGAGGTGGAGGGCAGGCCATGAGAGGTAGAGGTCAGCCCACAATATGTCGACCTAGAGATGTTCAGATCGGAGGGGCTCCCCCTCGGTGCTATGCCATTCCTGCCAGGCCTGAGGCTGAGGCCTCTGATGCAGTTATTACAAGTATGGTTTTAGCTTGCAGCAGAGATGCTTCGGTTTTATTTGATCCGGGATCTACTTTCTCCTATGTGTCTTCATATTTTGCTCCTTATTTGGTATGCCCCATGATTCCTTGAGTACTGTTATGCATGTGTCTACTCCGGTGGGTGATTCTATAGTGGTAGATCGAGTCTACCGTGCTTGCTTAGTAGTCATTGGTGGTCTTGAGACTCAGGTTGATCTTTTTCTTCTTAATATGGTTGACTTCGATGTTATATTGGGGATGGATTGGTTATCCCCCTATTATGATATTCTGGACTGTTATGCCAAGATAGTGACCTTGGCTTTGCAAGGGGTGCCTCGTTTGGAGTGGAGGGGGACCCCTAGTCATTCTTCTGGTAGAGTCATTTCTTATATGAAGTCTCGGCGCATGGTCGAGAAGGGTTGTTTGGCCTATGTTCGCGATTCTAGCGCCGAGGTTCTTTCCTTGGAGTCTGTGCCCGTGGTTCGTGAGTTTCCAGAGGTACTCCCTGCTGACCTGTTGGGTATGCCATCCAATAGGGATATTGATTTTTGTATTGAGTTAGCTCAGGGCACCCAGCCTATTTCTACTCAGCCATATCGTATGGCCCCACCAGAGTTGAAGGAGTTGAAATATCAGTTGCAAGATTTGTTGGATAAAGGCTTCATTAGGGCTAGTGTTTCTCCTTGGGGTGCCTCAGTATTGTTTTTCAAGAAGAAAGATGGCTCGATAAGGATGTGTATTGACTACCGGTAGTTGAATAAGGTTACTATTAAGAACAAGTATCCTTTGCCGAGGATTGATGGTTTATTCGACCAGCTTCAGGGTGCTTCAGTGTTTTCCAGGGTTGACTTGAGATCTGTTACCATCAGCTGAGGATTAGGGCGTCTGATGTCCCTAAGACAGCCTTTCGCACTCGTTATGGGCATTATGAGTTCTTGGTGATGTCATTTGGGCTGACCAATGCCCCCGCTGCTTTCATGGAGTTGATACACCGAGTGTTCAGGCCTTATTTGGACTCTTTTGTGATTGTTTTCATTGATGATATTTTGATTTACTCTCGCAGCCGAGAGGAGCATGAGAAGCACCGTAGAGTCGTCCTCCAGACTTTGAAGGATAGTCATTTGTATGCAAAATTTTCAAAGTGTGAGTTTTGGTTGAGTTCAATTACATTTCTAGGCCATGTGGTATTGTCATAGGGTGTTCAGGTGGATCCCAAGAATATTTCAACAGTTAGAGATTGGCCTAGACCCACCTCAGCTACAGAGATCCGGAGTTTCTTGGGCTTAGCAGGTTATTATCGCCGGTTTGTGGAGGGATTTTCATCCATTGCAGCCCCGATGACTAGGTTGACTCAGAAGAGTGCTCGGTTCAGGTGGTCTGTTGAGTGTGAGGCGAGCTTTCAGAAGCTCAAGACAGCCTTGACCACGGCACCAGTGTTAGTTTTGCCCAAAGGTTCAGGATCGTATACCGTGTATTGTGATGCTTCACGGGTTGGGCTTGGTGCAGTGTTGATGCAGGATGGCAAGGTTATAGCCTATGCTTCTCGACAATTGAAGGTTCATGAGAAGATCTATCCAGTTCATAACTTGGAGTTAGCAGCTATTGTACATGTATTGAATATTTGGAGGCATTATTTGTATGGCGTGCCATGTGAGGTGTTCACGGATCATAAGAGCTTACAATATCTTTTTAAACAGAAAGAGTTGAACATGAGACAGAGGAGATGGTTAGAGTTGTTGAAGTTTTATGATATTACCATTCTTTATCATCCCGGGAAGGCCAATGTGGTGGCCGATGCTTTGAGCCGGCAGTCAGCCAGTATGGGTAGTCTTGCCTATTTATCAGTCGGAGAGCGACCTCTTGCTTTGGATGTTCAGGCTTTAGACAACCGATTTGTGAGATTGGAGGTTTCTGAGACTGGCAGTGTTTTGGCCTATACCGTAGCCCGTTATTCATTGTATGACCATATTCGGTCTAGGTAGTATGATGATCGCCATTTATGTGTTCTTAGATATAAAGTCAGGCACGGAGATGACAAGCAGGTTACGGTTGATGTTGAGGGAGTTCTGAGGATGCAGGGTCATATTTGTGTACGTGATGTGGATGGTATTCGTGAGTTGATACTTCAGGAGGCCCATAGTTCCTGTTATTCTATTCATCCGGGCGCCGCAAAGATGTACCAGGACTTGGGGAAGCATTATTGGTGGCGGAGGATGAAGAAGGATATTGTAGCTTATGTAGCTCGGTGCTTAAACTGTCAGCATGTTAAGTACGAGCACCAGAGGCTCGGTGGTTTGACGCAGCAGGCTCAGCTTCCCGAGTGGAAGTGGGAGCGTATCACCATGGACTTTGTAGTTGGGCTCCCACAGACTCAAAGGATGTTTGATGCAGTATGGGTCGTTGTGGATAGGCTGACCAAGTCAGCGCATTTCATTCCAGTATTAGTTTCGTATTCAGCAAAGAAGTTGGCAAGGATCTATATGAGAGAGATTGTTAGACTGCATGGTGTTCCCATATCCATTATATCAGACCGAGGTACTCAGTTTACCTCTCATTTCTGGAGAGTATTTCAGCGAGAGTTAGGCACACAGATCGATTTGAGCACAACATTTCATACTCAGACGGACAGACAGTCCGAGCGTACTATTCAGATTTTGGAGGATATGTTGCGAGCTTGTGTCATTGACTTTGGTGGTTCATGGGACCAGTTCTTGCCTTTAGCTGAGTTTGCCTACAACAACAGCTATCAGTCGAGCATTCAGATGGCTCCATATGAGGCTTTGTATGGTAGACAGTGTCGGTCTCTAGTCGGATGTTTTGAGCCGGGAGAGACTAGATTGTTGGGGTCTAAGTTAGTCCAGGGTGCCTTGGACAAGGTGAAGATCATTCAGGATAGACTTCGTACAGCTCAGTCCAGGCAGAAGAGTTATGCGGATGACAGAGTTCGAGATTTGGCATTTATGATAGGTGACCGGGTATTTCTTCGGGTGTCGCCCATGAAGGGCGTGATGAGATTCGGAAAGAAGGGCAAGTAGGGCCCTAGGTATATTGGTCCATTTGAGATTCTGGACATGGTAGGAGAGGTGGCCTACAGACTTGCCTTTCCACCTAGTTTGTCAGTCGTGCATCCGGTATTTCACGTGTCTATGATCCGAATGTATATTGCGGACCCATCTCATGTACTTGACTTCAGTGGTGTACAGTTGGACAAGGATTTGTCTTATGAAGAGGAGCCGGTAGCTATATTAGAGCGGCAGGTGCGATAGTTGAGATCGAAGAGTTATCCTTCCGTTCGTGTTCAGTGGAGAGGTCAGCCTATTGAGGCAGCTACTTGGGAGTCCGAGCCCGATATGCGGAGCCGTTATCCCCACCTTTTCCCCGATTCAGGTACTTTTCTATGTCTGTTCGAGGATGAACAGTTATTTTAGAGGTGGAGATTGTGATGATCCAAAAGTTCATCTTGTGTTAAGTTAGAAAAAACTGTGTTACGAGGCCCTAAAAGCCTACTTTAATCTCACCTCGATGTGTGTACACAGCCCGAGCGCGTAGCCGAGAAATCTATTTGTGGGAATGTGTTGAACAGTTGATTTTATGATAATAAATGGAATAAAGTTGACTTTGGTCAACATGTTTGGTAAACGGACCCGGACTCGTGATTTGACGTTCCGGGAGGTTCCGTAGGAAAATATAGGACCTGGGCGTATGCCCGGAATCAAATTCCGAGGTCCCAAGCCCGAGAAATAAATTTTTAAAGAAAATTATTTTTCTGAAAATAAGGACTTTTGAAAATGAACTTTGATGTGAAATTTGTGTTACCGAGCCCGTATATTGGTTCTGGAGCCCGAAACAGGTTCAATATGTGTTATGTGATTTATCTGTAAAATTTGGAAAGAAACGGACTTGGTTTGATGTGTTTCGGATCAAAATTGGAGAATTTAGATGTTTATGAAGTTGAGAAACTTTTATGGATTTTTGAGTTTAATTCATTGTTTTTGATGTTATTTTAGTGGTTTAATAACTCGAATAAGTTCGTAGGATGATTTTGAGGTCGGGTGTATATTTGGTTTTGAGCCCCGAGTGCTCGGGTGTGTTTCGGGTAGGTGTCGGGTGCTAAACTTAAGAAAAATCTGGTGTAAATGGGCTGTTGCTGGTGTCTGATGCTTTGTTCTATGCGATCGTGTAGGGTTAGCTGCGATCACATAGCTTTAAGTTAGGGGGAGGTCAGTTTCCTCTATGCGATCATATAGAGCAGTCCGCGATCGCATAGAGTATAGGAGAGCTGGGGAGGGGGCTGGGTATTTTCCCTTCTGCGATCGCATCAATCAGTTCGCGATCGCGTGGGTCCGCGTCCAGTTTCTCTGCGATCACAGCGTTCAATTCGCGATCGCATAAGTCCAAGACCAGTACCCTCCATGATCGCAGGGCACATGTCGCGATCGCGGTAGCCAATTTCTCCCAGTTAATTAAATGCTCAAAACAGAATACCCATTACGGGATTTTGACATCTTTCACCATTTTCTTCTTCTCCACTCTTCTTGGGCGATTCTTGGGAGACATTTCCTCCATAACTTCATAGGTAAGTGTTCTTAACTTCGTCTTCTTTCATTTTCATCAACTAATATCAGATTCTAGGCCTAAAATCATGGGTTAAAAGGTAGAAATTGGGGGTTTTGGGTAGAGTTAGTGCTTTTGGGAATTTTGGGGAGTTCAACCTCGTTTAGGGGTCGGATTTCAAAACAAATTGTATATTCGTATTCGTGAGGGAATGGGTGATCAGGTTTTGGTCCGAACCTCGAGTTTGGACCAAGCAGGCCCGGGGTCGAATTTTGGTAATTTTTGGAAGAATGATGGGAAATGCATATTTAGGCTTTGGGATTGAATTATTGAGTCATTATTGATATTTTTGAGTCGATTATGTCTAGATACTATCATTTTGGAGTTGGATTCGAGAGGGAAAGCAGTGCTAGAGGCTTGATTTGGATTCTTGGAATCGAGGTAAGTGTTTGGCCTAACCCTAGCTTGAGGGAATAGGTGTTGAGTCATATGTGCTACGTGTTATTATCATGTTCAATGTATAGGTGAGGTGACGAGTACCTATACCTTGTTGTCAAGCATGCCCGTGAGTCATATCTTATGGTATATGTGTTTTTCTTCGATATCCACTATATTATGAAGTAACTTCTATTTTGGAGATTATTCAATTGTTGGAAATATTAGGTTGTGAACACTGTTGATTTGATGTTCGGTTGAGGATTTTTTTGGTTATGTTGTACATTCACTGAGATTGGTTATAGCTGGGTCCCTTGACGGGACGGTGATATTTCGGTCATTGTTCCCTTGCCGGGATGTTGTAAATTATGGTTTGTATTGTGGTTCTTGCTCGCCAAATTTTTGTTCTGGTTATTGTTTGGTGAGGAAGAGTGTAAAGCACGAACGGTGATTCCATGCCATGATTTATATTTAAAAGCACGAAGGTTAATGTCGTGCCGATATTGTTGATTTTAAAAGCACGAAGGGTGATGTCGTGCCATGATATGAGAGATAAAGCATGAAGGATAATGTTGTGCCATGATATTGTGAGGTAAAAGAACGAAGGGTGATGTCGTGCACTTGTTTTGGTGAGAATGAGAGTAAAGCACGAAGGGTGATGTCGTGCACTTTTTTTGGTGTGAATGAGAGTAAAGCACGAAGGGTGATGTCGTGCACTTGTTTTTTCTCTGTTGTTATTCTGATACTAGACGGTTGCCATGTTCTGTTACTCAATAAGTGTTTTCCCCTTTGTAGCCTGGCATGTTCTTCCCGTATTTGTACTTAACTGTTTACTTCCTGCCGTTATTTCTATTATATATTATTGAATTGCACAGGTGTTTATTATTTGTCGTGTCCTAGCCTCGTCACTACTTCGCCGAGGTTAGGCTCGGCACTTACTCAGTACATGGGGTCGGTTTTACTGATGCTACACCTGCACTTCTTTATGTTGTACAGATTATGGTATCGGACCCGGTGGACAGTGATCGAGGGAGTGTCCTTCAGTCCACAGGCGATACTGAGGTAATCCTGCAGGCGTCCGCAGGCATTGGCGTCACCTCCTCTCTCATTCCTTTTTATTAATGTCTTCTCTTGTACTTCTGAGACAGTTGTATTGTTTTGTTCAGACTTTGTGTTTAGCAAAAATTTTAGACTGTTCCTGAGTTTGTGACACCAGTCTTGGGGGTATGTTTAAGGAAATTTTGTACGAGTTATTATTTAAGATGTTGAATTTCTTACCTTCCGCTTTCTCATATCTATTTGTTCTTATATGTCACTTTTAAAAATGCTAAACAGAAAAGGAATAAATCGAAATAACTAGTAACGTTGGCTTGTCTAACGAGTTCAATGTTAGATGCCATCACGGCCTGAAGGTGGAATTTCAGGTCGTGACACTTCTGCCCAGTGGTTCCGCACCTACGACCACTTACTCGCGCATGCGGAACCACACCTGCGGATCCCAGGTGCGCACCTGCGGAAAACCCCAAGGACCTCAACTTCCGCACCTGCAATCGACCTCTCGCACATGCGGCCTCGCAGGTGCGGTAATTACCTCGCACCTACAGACTCTTCTCACTCATCCAAACTTCCGCACCTGCAGTCACACCTTCTTTTTCACCGGGTATGGGTAATAAGGGAGTTTTTC
The DNA here is from genome assembly GCA_005239505.1 of Nicotiana paniculata. Lineage (NCBI taxonomy): Eukaryota > Viridiplantae > Streptophyta > Magnoliopsida > Solanales > Solanaceae > Nicotiana > Nicotiana paniculata. The sequence goes on along the minus strand of MDKI01028342.1, from coordinate 1,894 downwards.
CACTTTAAGTGACATTATTCGATTTTTGGGATTTATTTTATTCATTTTCAGAGTCGCCACCCGGATTTCTTACGGCGTTCCGAGACACCATTTATTTTTAATATCCCAAATCGAGGAAATTTTGACTTCGTTTAAAAAGTCTACGAACCAGAAGACCGAGTAAGGAATTCTATTAACCCGGGGGAAGGTGTTAGGCACTCCCGAATTCCGTGGTTCGAGCACGGTCGCTTAATAATTTATACTTAGCCTAAATTGTTTAATTACTGCTTTTAATACCTATGTGCATTTACATTTTTACCGCTTATAATCATTCAACTATTTATATTTAAAGAATTATTTTAACACGGGTTACGTATGCGTATACCCATTTAGTTTTGATGCGTCAAACATCATGTCACACGTACGTATACACAATTCATGACATTTAATTACTTAAGAAAAACTCCAAAGCCGCGCAAACGCCTACCTTGGTTTTATTTTGAAAAATAAATCGGCACTTAAATCATGTCACGCGTACTTGTACACAATTTGTCACGCTTAATTATTTAAGAAAATGTCCAAAACCGCACGAACGCGTACCTTGATTTTATTTTAAGAAATCATAATTATGTCACGCGAACGTGTACAAAATCACAATGATAAATTAAGTTGCGCCTAAAGCAAGCTAAAATGTTCAATAATTATTTTTTCTAAGTTTAAGATTATTGATGCCATGGAGAATTAAGGACGGAGTTATTTTGGAAGTCAAGAAATATTTTGGCAATCTAAGGTATTGACAAGTTGTCCCCATTTAAAGATATTTACAAATTATTACTCTATCCTTGAAATTATGAGACAATTAGCTATTATGGAAGAATGGAATAACTATTAATCTATTGACTAAAATCAACAAAGCTTGGTAAATTAAACTTGTAAAGCTAAATTGCTACTGCTAAATTGTACTTTTAAAACTAACAACAAGAAACATAAAATCAATATAGCATCAGCAAAATCTCAAACTAAGAACAATTCACCACATAAAAAATAAAGACAAGGAATGAACAATATCCAACAACAAACCGATAACAAACACACTCTAAAATTCTAGAATAATAAAGTTAAAGTCCAAATATTTAGATGAAGTGAACAGGATAGAGACAGACCTTTATTGCTCAAAATTGCAAACAATTACACAGGAAAGGACATACCACAAACAAGCCATCTTTGATCGAGCCAGGGATCCGGAAACTCGAACCTGAATCAACAACCTCGAAGGATTCAAATCGACAGAGTTGGACGACGATTTCAGACTAATTTTCACACTGATTTAGGGTAGTTTCAGGGCGTTTTGGAGCTAATTTTAGTGCTGGGGTTTGGGCTCATTTTCGCCGGATTCAATGGTGGGTCGTTCGGTGTTGAGGGGGTGGAGGAAATGGCCGGCGAGTTTGAGTGGTCAGTGGCGGCGTGTGGTTATTTCAAGGGAGGAGATGAGTGAGGGTACTGGGGTGGTCTGGCCGGCGTGAGGGTGGTGGTGGAGTCGGTGACCGGCGGGTTTGAGGGTGAGGGAGAGGAGGCAGTCTTCAGGGGAGAGGCGGCCAACTTTGTAGAGAGGTTCTGCGTAAGCTCTCCGCCTCTGTCTTTTTTTGTCCTCCTTGGGTGTGAAGAATGATAGTGAAGAAGAGGAGTTTTATCATGTGTATGTGTGTCTGGAGTTTTTTGGACGTGAGGGGTCATGGGTGGTTAGTTAGGATTTGTGGGGGTGAGGCATGAGTGAAATGGGGAAGTGGAGAAGCTGGGTGTTGTTGTTATTATTATTATTATTATTATAATTATAATAATAATAATTATTATTATTGTTATTATTATTTTATTATTATTATTATTATTATATATATATATATATATATATATATAT
>MDKI01120488.1:0-13633 GCA_005239505.1 Nicotiana paniculata | reverse complement strand
ATGTCACTTTAATTGGAAAAACTCCCATATCCAACCCTGTGGAGGAAAAAGGAGGTGTGACACACTCGAACTGAAGGATAGCTCTTAGACCTTAACTGACGAACCTGCCGGTCTAAAATGGCTACCGGCTCCTCCTCATAAGTCAAGTATTTGTCCAATTGGATAGAGCTGAAATCTAACACGTGGGACGGGTCACCATTATATTTCCGGAGCATAGATACATGAAATATCGGATGAACGGAGGATAACCCTAGAGGCAACGCAAGTCTATAAGCTACATCCCCCATTCTATCAAGAATCTCAAATGGCCCGATATACCTAGGGCTCAACTTGCCCTTCTTCCCAAATATCATGACACCCTTCATGGGTGATACACGGAGCAATACTCTCTCTCCAACCATGAATTCCACATCACGAACCTTATGGTCGGCATAACTCTTTCTCCTGGACTGAGCTGCACGAAGCCGATCCTGTATAGTCTTGACCTTATCTAAGGCCTCTTGAACTAAGTCCGTACCCAATAACCAGGACCCTCCCGGCTCAAATCATCCAACTGGCGATCTACACCGCCTACCATATAATGCCTCATTAGGAGCCATCTGAATGTTTGACTGATAACTATTATTGTAGGAAAACTCCGCTAATGGCAAGAATTGATCCCAAGAACCTCCAAAGTCAATAACAGTAGAGCGGAGCATATCTTCTAGAATATGAATAGTACACTCAGATTGCCCGTTCGTTTGAGGATGAAATGTTGTGCTCAGCTCAACTTGGGTACCCAACTCTCGCTGAACTGCCCTCCAAAAGTGCGAGGTAAACTAGTACCTCGATCAGAAATGATTAGACACGGGCACACCGTGAAGGTGAACAATCTCTCGAATATATATCTCTGCCAACCGCTCCGAAGTGTAAGTACTCGCCACTGGAATGAAATGTGTTGATTTAGTCAGCCTATCCACAATAACCCAAACAGCATTGAACTTCATCTGAGTCCGTGGGAGTCCAACAATGAAGTCCATAGTGATACGCTCCCGCTTCCACTTAGGAATCTCTATCTACTGAAGTAAACCAACGGGTCTCTGATACTCATATTTCACATGTTGGCAATTCAAACAACGAGCCACATAAACAACAATATCCTTTTTCATCCTTCTCCACCAATAGTTCTGTCGCAAGTCCTTGTACATCTTGGCAGCACCTGGGTGAATAGAATACTTGGAACTGTGAGCCTCCTCAAGGATCAACTCACGAAGGTAGTCAACGTTAGGCACACATATACGACCCTACATCCTAAAAACGCGGTCATCTGCAACTGTAACTTTCTTGGCACCACCGTGTCGAACTGTGTCCCTAAAGACCATCAAGTGCGGGTCATCATCCTAGCAATCCTTGATGCGCTCGAATAAGGAAGACCGAGCAACTGTACAATCTAGAACATGGTCGGGCGAAATATCCAACCTCACGAACTGATTAGCCAACGTCTGAATATTTGAAGCTAACGGTCTCTCACCAACTGGAATACATGCAAGGCTGCCCATATTTACTGATTTCCTACTCAATGCATCGGCCACCATATTGGCCTTTCCTGGATGATACAAAATAGTGACATCATAGTCTTTCAAACTCTAGCCATCTCCTCTGTCTCAAATTAAGCTCTTTTTTTCTTGAACAAGTACTGGAGGCTACGATGATCCGTGTAAACCTCACATGGCATGCCATAAAGATAGTGCCTTCATATTTTCAATGAACACGATTACGAAGGAATCTAGATAGGGATTGAAAACTCGATTCATCAAATCCATAAAGGATTCTGGAGCATTAGTCAACCCAAAGGACATAACCACAAATTCATAATGCCCATACCTCATCCGGAAGGCTGTCTTAGGACATCTGATGCCCTAATCTTCAACTGATGGTAGCCCGATCTCAAATCAATTTTCGAAAACACCCTGGCACCCTGAAGCTGATAAAATAAATCATCAATTCTTGGCAACGGATATTTATTCTTGATAGTAACTTTATTCAACTGCCGGTAATCTATACACATTCTCATCGATCCATACTTCTTCTTTACGAACAAGACCGGTGCACCACAGGGCGAGACATTAGGCCTGACGAAACTTTTATCAAGCAGGTCTTGCAACTGTTCTTTCAATTTTGGAGGGGCCATCCGATATGGAGGAATGGAAATGGGCTGAGTGCCCGGAGCAACATCAATATAAAAATTAATATCCCTGTCGGGTGGCATTCCCGGCAGGTCTGCAGGAAACACTTCGGGAAATTTTCGAACAATGGGCACTGACTCTATTGAAGAAATATTGGCATTAAAATCATGAATATGAGCCAAATAAGCCAAACATCCCTTCTCAACCATGCGATGAGCCTTGGCATACGAAATCACTCTTTTGGGAGAATGACCAGGAGTCCCTTTCCATATAACCAAAGCAATCCCGGCAAAGCTAAAGTAACGGTCTTGGCGTGACAGTCCAAGATGGCATAATAAGGTTACAACCAATCCATGACCAATATGACATTAAAATCGACCATGTCAAGAAGCAACAGGTCTACACTAGTTTCAAGGCCCTCAATAATGACTACGCACGAACGATATACACGATCTACAATAATAGCCTCCCCCACCGGCGTAGACACATAAACAGGGGCACTCAAAGAATCGCGGGGCACAACCAAATACGAGGAAAAGTATGATGAAACATAATAATAAGTAGACCCCGGATAAAACAAAACTGAGGCATTTCTATTGCAAACTGAAATGATACCTGTAATGACAACATCAGAGGACTCCACCTCGGGTCTAGCTGGAAATGCATATAATCGGAGCTGGGCTCCACCACCCTGAACCACGTCTCTGGGAGGACCTCTGATGGGCAGACCTCCACCTCTAGCGGGCTGGCCTCCACCCCTAGTAGCCTCACCTCCACCTCTAACAATTTATCCTCTACGTCTGGCTACCTGACCCCTACACCTGGCTGGCTGGGCAGGCGGTGCTGGAACTATAGAACGGAAATTATGATACCGAGAATTATCCGACGCACGAGGATAATATCTGGCAATGTGTGTCGGGTCACCACAAGCGTAACAAGACCTCGGCTGTTGAGATTGTTGGCCGACAAACTGACCCTGTCGACTAGTATGACTACCCTGAACACTCTGGAGAGGAGGTGCACTTATAGGAGTTGATGGTGCATTGTAGACTGGCTGAGTGGAAGGAGGCATATAAGAATCGCGACCACCTGAGGTACCATGTGAAGCCTGAAGTTCTAAATGGAATGGCCTGGAAGAATGACCTCTGCTGAAACTAACTCCGCCTCCAGATGAGGCACCACTGGAACCACCGGAATGGCGAGGCCTCTTGTTTGATCCCTCACCTCCCATCCTAAGAACCGACTCAACTCTCCTAGCCACATTAGCCGCATCCTGAAAAGAAATCTCAATCCCTGTCTCTTTGGCCATTTGCAACCTAATGGGCTGAGTAAGGCCCTCAATAAACCGTCTGACCCTCTCTCTCTATGGGCAATAAGAGAATAGCATGTCTATCCAAATCCACAAAACGAGTCTCATACTGGGCCTCGGTCATGCTGCCCTACTGAAGTTGCTCAAACTAACGATGCTTCTCCTATCAAGTAGTATCAAGCAAAAATTTCTCCATAAAGAGATGAGAAAATTGATCCCAAGTCAAGGCAAGCGACCTAATTGGTCGAGTCAACAAATAATCCCTCCACCATTTCTTGGCGGAATTAGTCATCTGAAAGGCAGCAAAATCGACCCCATTGGTCTCAAAGATACCCATATTCTGAAGTACCTCATGACAGTTATCAAGATATTCCTGAGGATCCTCTAAAGTCTCACCACTGAAATGAACAGGGAATAACTTAATGAACCTGTCCGATCTCCACAAAGCATCGGCGGACATAGTTGTCCCATCAATGGGCGGCGCTAGAGCAACTGGCTGAATTACCTCAACTGAATTGGCTGTTGGGGTCTGAATCTGAGGAGTAGTCTGAATAGGAGTGTGAACCCCTTCTCCAGCTTAAGATGCGGCTGCTGCAACAGGGAGTGCGCCAGTCTAGGCTACGCTCTCCATAATGCCCACTAATCGGACCAAAGCATCCTGAAGTACCGGGTTAGCAATAAACCCCTCTGGAACCTTAGCTAGCCCCGCTGGAACGGTCTGAGCTGGTAATCCCTCTTTAATCTCAATCTAGGGTTCCACAGCTGGGGCTGCTTTCTGAGCAATGGGCTGAGTCCTGCCCCTGCCTCGGCCTCTGCCCCTAATAGGAGTTGTTGTTGCTGGAAGACCAGATTGTTGGTTAGCGGAAGAAGAAGCACGTGTTCTCGCCATCTGCGAGTGAGTGGAAAAGTTCAATCAGTATTTGAGATACCAAGAATCGCATAACAGAATAGAAATAAAAATGAGTTTGTTTCCTAACTCTATAGCCTCTGAGAGATAAGTACAGACGTCTCCGTACCGATCCTTCAGACTCTATTAAGCTTGTTCGTGAATTGTGAGACCTATGCAACCTAGTGCTCTAATACCAACTTGTCACGACCCAAATTTCCAACCTTAGGGATCGTGATGGCGCCTAACACCACACTTGCTAGGCATGCCAATGTTAGAATTCGATTAACTATTTTTCCTTTGGTTACTTATTCGAACACAATAAAAAAAATTTAGAGTAGATTAAATCTGATGATTTACGGCGAATAACATTCCAAAAATAAAATGACAAACAAATAAATAAACCTATCCACGAACTAAATATATATAACTCTAAGACTACCCCAGGGTCTGGTGTCACAATTCACGAACTACTAAAGAATACTACAAATAAATGGGTTGAACGAAATAATGTATCTATTTCAAGTGAAATAAAATAGTATCTAAGTGAAATAGGAGAAGACTCCAGGAGTTTGCGGATGCCAGACCTGGATCTACACAAAAGAGTGTAGAGAGTAGTATCAGTACACCCAACCCCATGTATTGAGTAAGTGTCGAGCCTAACCTCTTTGAGGTAGTGACGAGGCTAGAACAAGACACCACATAAAATCTGGACATCGAAATCATGTTAACAGGAAATAATAACAATTAAATAATATAAATAGCAATTAGTGGGAAGGAAGCATGCGATAGGGAATTTTCAACACAAGAAATGAGAAATACAATAAGGCAAACACAGATAGTGATCAACAATAATATTAGCAACTAAAGATAAAATTAAACTTGCACGGCATCACCCTTCGTGCTTTTACTCTCAGCGTCACCAAATAATAAATAGAATACACGGCATCACCCTTCTTGCTTTTACTCCCATCCTTACCAGATTATAATTAAGAATTTGCACGACATCACCCTTGTGCTTTACTCTCTTCCTCACCTTATAAATAAATTATGCACGGCATCACCCTTCGTGCTTTTCACTCTTCCTCACAATATAATTAAGTTATGCACGGCATCACCCTTCGTGCCTTGCACTCTTCTTCACAATCTCTTCAAATCATCAACAACATAAAAGGGGATTTCACGAGAAACAATATTTCATCATAATTACTATCATCATTTATCATTTCAATCTCAACTCAATGTTCTCAACATTTCACTAACAACAATAATCACAGATGATAGGCTTTAAGACAACCAAAATAACAAGAAATAGCATTTACTCGCATGGTATGACCTGACCACAACGTATAGGTACTCGTCACCTCACCAATACATTGGATTTAACAAACAAATAGGTAACAAGTAGTCATACAATACCTATTCCCACAAGCTAAGGTTAGACACAACACTTACCTCAATTCCGCAGGACACTCACTGCTCAATTACACTTTTCCTTTCGAATTCACCTCTAACACACTTGAATATAATCATAATTAGTTTAATATCATTAATTTATGCTAAAGTAACCAACTTTACAGAAAAATTATGGTTTTCCTAAGATTTCTCAAAAAAGGTTAAAATCTGACCCCGGGCCTGCTTGGTCCAAACTCGGGGTTCGGACCAAATTCCGTTTACCCATTCCCCTCCGAGCCTGAATATGTAATTAGTTTTGAAATCCAACCTCAATTCGAGGTCAAAATCCCATTTTTACAAAATTTCCTAATTCTACCCAAGCCCTCAATTTTTACCATGAAAATTCTTGATTTTTGATTTAAAAGTGATGAAAAACATTGGGTAATTGAAAGAGTAGAGTTTAGAATTGATTACCTACACTTTGGGGATGAACTTTGGTGAATAAAATCATCTCTAGGGCTTGGTAGTTCGAAAAATAGGAAGAAAAAGAGTTATGTCCGGTTTAACATTGTTTTAATATAGCTGGGCAGGCCTTCATCGCGTTCGCGTAGGCATGCCCGCGTTCGCATAGTGTCAGGCCTATTGGCCTTCGCGTTCACGGTCACTGGGCCACGTTCGCATAGAGGAAAGTCAGGTTCCCCTCCCCCAGGCCCTTTACACTACGCGTTCACGTGGACCAGATTGGTTCGCGTAGGGTCTCCCCCAACCCATCGCATTCGCGTCAGTTTCCCGCGTTCGCATAGAACAAAAAGGCCCAGCTCAATTTTTACTCTATGAGTTCGCGATAGATGCTACGCGAACACGAAGCACTAAATAACTGGGCACTAGAAACAGAAAACTAGCAGATGTTTCTAAGTGTAAAACACCACGTGGCCTATCCGAAACTCACCCGAGTCCTCGGGGCTCTAAACCAAACATGCACGCAAGTCTAGAAACATCATGACGACTTGCTCATGCGATCAAATCATGAAAATAACATGTAAAACTATGATTTAAACCTCAAAACTCATTATTTTTCTCAAGAACACTTAAAGTTCACTATTTCTCAACTGATCGTCCGAATCACGTCATATAAACTATGTTTCTCACCAAATTTCACAGATAGCGTTCAAATACTATAACAAATCTGTACTAGGCTCCCGAACCAAAATACGGGCCCAATACCAATGGTTTCAAACGTTAATTCTTTTCTTTATTTCATTAATAATTCAGGAAAATAATTTCTTTCAAAAATTGATTTCTAAGGCTTGGGACCTCGGAATTCAATTTCGGGCATATGCCCAAGTCCCATATTTTACTGCGGACCTCCCGGGATTGTCGAAACACATATCCGGGTCCGTTTTCTCAAAATGTTGACTCAAGTCAACTAAAACCAAACTTTAAATTCTAAAAATTAGTATTTCTTATATTTTCACATAAAAGCTTTCCGATTTCACGCTCGGATTATGCACGCAAATCGAGGTAGTTAAAATTAAATCTTTTATGGCTAATAAGCCTAGAACGGAGTCTTAATTCATAAAATGACCCCTTAGGTCATCACAGATATTCAGACAACTTTTCGTGCTTGAGGTAATCAATGAATTCATTCCTCCAATACCGGGACAAATTAGTCGTGTTTACCTCCTAGTAGATATCTATGTCCAAAACTAGGTGCATAAGTTGTATGATCGTACCGGAGTCTGATCCCTTCATTTCTGTAGATGAGCCAAGGGTAGCCAATGCGTATGCATTTGCATTTTCTTCCCTCAGTAAATGTGTAATCCTGGAATGAGCAAGTAGAGCCTGAACCTTCACTACATATTGCTGCATGCATTCCTCTTTGGCTTCGAAGATCTAGTGGACCTGATTTACTACTAGCTGGGAGTTGCATTTGATTTCTATGACCTTAGAATCTAGTCCCCAAGCCAATTCGAGCCCTGCAATCAAAGCTTCGTACTCCACTTCATTGTTAGTCAGAGGAACCGTTCTTATGGCTTGCTTTAGGGTTTCTCCCGAAGGTGTGGTTAATATTATGTTGAGCCCGGACCTTTTTACGTTGGAAGCTCTATCCGTAAATAGGGTCCAAACTTCTGATGTCAATTCTGACACCATCACTATTTCTTTGGTTTCCAAAGGTAACAATCCCGTACTGAAATCAGACATAAAGTCGGCCAAAACTTGTGACTTAATAGCAGTCCTAAGTTTATATTCTATGTCAAATTCACTCATTTCGATGGCCCATTTGACTAGCCTACCTGAAAGTTCGGGCTTATGAAGGATATCCGCAGGGGAAAGGTGGTCACCACAGCTATCGGGTGACATTGGAAGTAAGACATTAGCTTCCGAGCGGCAACTACAAGGGCTAAAGCCAACTTCTCCAAATGTAGGTAGTGAGTTTATGATCCGTTAAAATTCTACTAACGTAATAAATGGTAGATTGCGTACCTTCGTCCTCACGGACTAAAACAGCGCTCACCACTACCTCTGAGACTTCTAGGTAGATAAATAATTTTTCGCATTCCTCTGGCTTCGGTAGTAATGAAGGACTTGACAAGTACCTTTTCAAATCCTCAGAGCCTGCTGACATTCTGGGGTCCATTTGAAGTTGTTCTACTTGTTGAGTAACAAGAAGAAATGATGGCATTTCTCTGAAGACCGAAAAATGAACCTACTCAAAACGGTCAATATTCCCGTGAGCCTTTGAACCTCTTTTATGCTTGATAATTGGTCCACAATGTCTTTGATGACTTTGATTTTATCGGGGTTAACCTCAATCCCCCTTTGTGACACCAGGAATCCCAAGAACTTGTTGGAGCTGACCCCGAACACACACTTCTCGGGGTTAAGCTTCATGTTATGCTTCCTTAGGATGTCAAAAGTTTCTTGCAAGTGTTTAAGATGATCACCTGCGTTTAAATACTTAACAATCATGTCGTCTATATAAACTTTCATGGTTTTCCCTATTTGTTTTTCAAATATTTTGCTTACGAGCCGCTGATAAGTGGCTCCGACATTCTTTAGTTCGAAGGGCATCATATTGTAGTATGTGCCGAAATTTGTTATGAAAATCCAGTCTGAATACTTTACCTCTCGAATTGAACTGATATCAAGTAGGCATGTTACCTCTTATTTGACATATTTGTTTTTGGCCTCGGCAATAGGACATTTTTTCTATCTCACCGGCGGAATGTTAGGTCCAAGCTCAGTTTGTGTACGGCTACTTCCGATGGGATACCTGTCATATCTGCATGCGACTACGCAAAACAATCGACCTTAAATTTAAGAAATTCAATAAATCCATACCTTAGTTCAGCATAGAGTCCTGTCCCCAAGTGGAATTTCCTTTCCAATAACTTCTCGAATAATGTGACTTGCTCAAACTCTTCCGCTATGGATTTTGTTGAGCCCGTATCTTCTGGTGCCTGGAAATACCTTGGCACCTGATAAGATTTTGACACCTCTTCCCTCTGGTTGACTTCCCTTGACTGGGGAGAAGGCGTCGGTTCCTGTAATTTCTATGTCGCATGCTCCTTCCCTTTGCTACTGAAGACCGAAATTGCATTTATATCCCTTTCCACCGGCTGATCACCTCTTATTTGTTTAATTTCCTTAAGAGTTGGGAATTTCAGCAACTGGTGATATGTCGATGCTTCATCTCATGGAACCATGGTCTTCCCAGGATAATATTATAGCTCATATCACCATCCACCACCTCAAAAGGGGTCGTCTTCGTCAGCCCTTTGGCATTCGTAGGCAGCAAGATCTCTCCTTGGGTTGTCACGCTTGCTATGTTAAACTCGACGAGGAATTTTGTGCCTAGAATGATTCTTTCTGTGATCTTGGATCGCCCCAATACCCTCTATCATATAATATTGGCCGAACTCCCTAGATCTACCAGAAACACTTTTGATTTTAAAATCTAATATATTTAAAGATATTACCAATGTGTTGTTGTATGGTAGCAATAATCCATCTGTGTCCTTCTCCGTGAAAGTGATGTCGTCTTCAGCGACTTCCCCCAGCCTTTTGATGTGGGTTACTGACACCTTCATTTTTTGTCGCCGAGAATATAACCCCTTTAATCTCGTTTCCCCCAAAATCATGTTGATTGTCATGACAAGGGAATTTTCTCCTACTTTTGAGGGCTCTGTGTTATCACGATTGGGACCATAATTGTTTTTAGCCCAACCACTTAAAATTCCCTGAGACAGCCATTTTTCAGTAGTGTCGCCACCTCTTTGTGCAGATGGCGACAGTTCTCGTTCAGGTGACCAATTGTCCCATGGTATTCACACCATAAATTAGGATCTCTATGGGTGGGATCAGATCTCATTGGCTTTGGGAATCGTGCTTCTTTAATGTTCCTCATAGCCTACACTGACGTTGAAGTTATATTCTAAAAGTCTGGGGTAGGAAGAATCTCGAGAACCTGATGTTTCCTTGTCCTGTAACAGCCTGTTATTCCGACTGCGATCAGTTCTTCTATCGGTAACGAACCTATCCGCCGACCGGAAACCTCTGCCATGTCCTTCGGCCCGTTCATAGGGCAAAAACCATCTCCTCGAAGACCGTTGATCTGTGTCAAAATCGCCTTTTGATTTCTCTTTATTCTTCTCTTGTTCTCGACCTTTAACCGATGCTAGAAAATCGAGATGATCATCCTCAATCCTTATTCTTGACTCGTACCGATTGTGAACATCCGCTCAAGTTGTCTCTTGGAACTCGAGCAAGCTTTCTTTCAATTTTTGAGAAGCATTGGAGCTTCTCGGATTCAAACCCTTGGTGAATACTTCAACCGCCCATTCATCCGGAACGACCTGTAGCAACATCCTTTCCTTCAGGAATCGAGTTACAAACTCCAACGGCAACTCGGACTCTCCTTATGCAATCCTGAATATATCGACCTTTTGGGCATGTACCTTTTTGGCCCCCGTATGGGCCTTAATGAAAGAATTTGCGAGCATCTCGAAGGAGTCTATAGAATGCTCGGGTAAAAGCGAATACCACGTCAGGTCTCCCTTCATGAGAGTCTCTCCGAATTTCTTCAGCAAAACTGACTCGATCTCATGGGGAGCTAAATCATTTCCCTTCACTTTTGTTGTATAGGTGGTGATATGCTCCTGAGAATCTGAAGTCCCATCATATTTCGGCACGTCTGGAATTTTAAACCGCTTCAGGATCAATTCTGGTGTCGCGCTTGGTTTGTACAGTAATTGAGTGTACTTCTTTGAGTCCGACCATTTCAGCACTGGTGGTGTACCCGAAATTTGGTTCATGCAGGCATTTACTTCCCTCATAAGCTGTATGAATTCATTTTTTAAGGGATCGCTCTCGTTGTTATGACTGGATCGGCTCCCTGTAACAACCCGACCATTTATTTTGACTATTTACACTTTGCTTGGTACTTTTCGGGCGTGAGTAGCTCCATGTCATGTAATATGACTTATGTGAATCGTCAATTTTGGTTTTCAGGTATTTCAGAGTCAGTTTAGAAGAATGAATTTCATTGTTGAAGCTTTAAGTTGAAAGAGTTGACCAAGTTTGACTTTTGTGAATTTGACCCCGGAACGGAGTTTTGATGGTTCCATTAGGTCCGGATGGTGATTTGTACTTGGTCATATGCCCGGATTTGCCTTTCGATGTTTCTAGAAGGTTTCGGCACAAATTGGCGAAAGTTGGAAATTTGAAGGTTTGAAAAGTTCATAAGTTTGACTGGAAGTTGACTTTGAGAATATCGGATTCGGATTGTGGTTTCGGGAATTGGAATAGATTCGTCATGTCATTTGAGACTTGTGTGCAAATTTTGGGTTCATTCCGGGATGATTTAATATGTTTCAGCGCGAGTTTTGGAAATTGCAAGTTCAAAGTTCATAGATTTCGATTTGACGTGTGATTCGTTGTTTTGATGTTTTTATATGTGTTTTGTGGCCTCGAATAGGTCCGTATTATGATATGGAACTTTTGGGTATGTTTGGACGGGGTTCGAGGGGCTCGGGTATGTTTCAGATTTGATTTCGGATCATTTTTCTTCATTCTGTTGTTGTTGATGGATGATGATTGGTGTTTCCGCGTCTTCAGAAGAATGCACGCAGATGTGAGTCCGCATATGTGGACGGTTGATCGTAGAAGTGAAGGAAATCCTGATTGGAATGGATTGCAGAAGAGGGAATAGGGGCGCATCTACGGCCCCGCAGAAGCGAAGGTCTTCGGCGCAGAAGCGAGATTTAGCGCAAGAGCGTTCTTGGTTGTGCACCTGCGGTAGAAGTGAATGTTGACTCACAGGTGCGAGGGGTCAGTTGACTAGTGGAGTCCGCAGAAGCGGCTAATGTGTTGCAGGTGCGGAAGCACTAGGCAGATGATATAAAATCGAGGGTTTTGGTCTTTCTTCTTATTTTGAGATGTGGCACACGGATTTGGGCGATTTTTGAAGCCATTTTCATCAAAAGGATTGGGATAAGTGTTCTACACTTGGTTTTGATCTTATTTCATGAATCTATCTTCATTTTTGACAATTGGTTGATGAATGTTAAAGAGAAATTGGGGGTTTTGGCCTAAAGTTTCATAATACGAATTTTTGAGTTTTGAACATCGATTTGGAGTCGGATTTGAGTGAAATTAGTATGGTTGGACTCGTAATTGAATGTGCTGTCGGATTTTTTGAGTTTTTGTCGGGTTCCAAGGTGCGGGACCGGGTTGGGATTTTTGGCCGATTTCGGGTTTTGATTCAAGATTGATCTTTTTTTATTGGGATTGGTTCCTTTAGCCTTGTTTGATGTATCTGAGTTGTTTTTGGTTAGTTTCGAGCCATTCCGAGGTCAGAACACGTGTGATGACATATTTGGAGCTTCGCTTGGTTTGCTCGGCATTGGTATTGGCTCGTCCAAGGTAAATAACTCTTCTAAACTTAGTGTTGAGGGTATGGAACTCCGCAATACGTGTTATGTGATTGGTATTGAGGTGATGCACATACTAGGTGACGGGCGTGTTGGTGTGCATCATGTGAATTGGGACACTGTTACTCTCATGGCACTATATAGTGGCTCTATTTTGATGATAATTGTGTTTTCACCATGTGAAATAGTAACTGAGATGTCAATCATGTTAAGTATCATGTTTAGGCTGCATGCTGATGTTGTTAGGACCCACAATGTTCGTTTCTTGTTGTCAACTCACCGATTTCATTGATACTTTTACTCAGTCATATTCATGCATTCATATCATATCTCAGTCTCAGTTGTTATTATTGATACATCATATCATTGTTGTCGGGCTAGTTTCATGACATTTTAAGCCCGTGAGCGAGACTAGAGAGAGTGATGACTGAGTGAGGCCGAGGCCATGAGTGAGAGTGGCATCATGGACCGGGCTGCACGCCGCAATAAATTATATTATACAATATTGGATCGGGTTGCACGCCGCAACAATATTGGATCAGGCTGCACGTCGCAGCAGTATTGGATTAGGCTGCACGCCGCAGCAGTATTGGGTCGGGTTGCACGTTGCATTAATATAGAGCTTGGGCTAAAGGAGCCTCTCCAGAGTCTGTACACCCCCAGTGAGCGCAGTCGACACCGATTTCATTGATACTTTTACTCAGTCATATTCATGCATTCATATCATATCTCAGTCTCAGTTGTTATTATTGATACATCATATCATTGTTGTCGGGCTAGTTTCATGACATTTTAAGCCCGTGAGCGAGACTAGAGATAGTGATGACTGAGTGAGGCCGAGGCCATGAGTGAGAGTGGCATCATGGACCGGGCTGCACGCCGTAATAAATTATATTATACAATATTGGATCGGGTTGCACGCCGCAACAATATTGGATCAGGCTGC
>ML331041.1:0-82518 GCA_005239505.1 Nicotiana paniculata | reverse complement strand
GGGGGGGGGGGGCTACTTCAGCCCAAGCGCTATATCTGATGCGGCGTGCAACCCGATCCAATATGTATATTGTTGCGGCGTTGCAGCCCGATCCATATATAACATATATTGTTGCGGCGTGCAACCCGACCCATATATATATATATAATCTATATTGTTGCGGCGTGCAGCCCGACCCACATATAATATATAACACATATGTTTGTGCGGCGTGCAGCCCGTTCCATAATTATCCTCACATACCTGGGTCTCGGCCTGACTCAGTTACCCTAACAAGCTACTTGGGCAATTTATCTCGACTTACAAGACTCAGCTCAAAATACTTTTCAGAGTTTTCAAAGCAGTGTGATAACAGTAAAAATAAAAACAATTAGGAAACAATGACTGAGTTAACAATTTACTAATATGATAGTGGTAGAATAGTGTAAAACTATCCTTTGTGGGTCTAAACATGTCGGCACAAGGCCATAAACATGGCTCACATCCCATAACAAGTATAAACTTCTAAAAGACATGATGTCGTGAGGTTTCAAATCAAATACGCGGATTAATTGTCGCTATGGGACGGACCGAGTAACAATCCCTATTGTTTCACGCCCCCACGCTTGTCACCTAGCGTGTGCATCACCTCATTTATCAACACAATATCAAATAAGGGGGCGGCATACCCTCAGGTTTAGAGTTACAATCGTTAGTTACCTCAAAACAGCACAAAAGCTACTCCGCGAGGCGTTGGCCCTGCGAATTTGCTCCAAAATGCTCGGAATCTAACCAAAACCCGATTAGCATCATCAATATACGCTAACGGGACAAATCCCAATCGAAAGATACAAATTTTAAAACAATTCTCGAAATTCAGCCAAACCTGAGCTCCGGGCCCACGTCTCGGAATTCGATAAAATTTACATCACTAGAATCCTCGTCCTCCTACGATTCTATATATACCAAGAACACTAAAATCGAACCACAATTGCCCACTTAAATCCACAAAAGAAAAAGCACCTTTCTTACCCAAATTGGGTTTAATTTCAACAATTTCCGGTTTAATTACTTAGGAAACGATATAGCAACGAGTTATGAAGTTGGAAACCTTACCTACAAGAGAGCCCCTTTGATTTCTCCTTCAAACCCTCTCAATTAGCTCTCAACCCGCTTGATAATGGAGGATAATGATGAAAAAATTTCGCAACAATGGGCTTTAAAACATTCTGCCCAGCACTTAAAATCACTTCGGTGCGATCGCGAGTCTAGCCACGCGATCGCGATGCACAAACCAGCCAAACAGGTCGGCACAAGGCCCCAAACATGGCTCCCACCCCGTAACAAGTATAAACTTCTAAAAGACATGATGTCGTGAGGTCTCAAATCAAATACACGGCTTAATAATCGCTACGGGATGGACCGAGTCACAATCCCTATTGTTGCACGCCCCCACGCTTGTCACCTAGCGTGTGCGTCACCTCATTTATCAACACAATATCAAATAACAGGCTGTCATACCCTCAGGTTTAGAGTTACAATCATTAGTTACCTCAAAACATCCCAAAAGCTACTATGCGAGGCGCTTGCCCTTCGAATTTGCTCCAAAATGCTCGGAATCTAACCAAAACCCGATTAGCATCATCAATATACGCTAGCAGGACATATCCTAATCGAAAGATACAAATTTTAACACAATTCTCGAAATTCAGCCAAACCCGAGCTCCGGTCTCACGTCTCAGAATTTGATAAAATTCACATCACTAGGATCCTCGTCCTCCCACGATTCTATACATACCAAGAACACTAAAATCGGACCACAATTGCCCACTCAAATCCTCAAAAAAAAATTCCAAATTCCATGCACCTTTCTTCCCCAAATTGGGTTTTAATTTCAACAATTTCCGGTTTAATTACTTAGGAAACGATATAGCAACGAGTTATGAAGTTGGAAACCTTTCCTACAAGAGAGCCCCTTTGATTTCTCCTTCAAACCCTCTCAATTAGCTCTCAACCCGCTTGACAATGGAGGAAAATGATGAGAAAATTTCGCAACAATGGGCTTTAAAACATTCTGCCCAGCACTTAAAATCCCTTCAGTGCGATCGCAACGCTAGCCACGCGATCATGATGCACAGACCAGCCAACTCAATGCGATCGCATACCAATACATGTGATTGTATATAACAACTCTCCACCCCACACACGCGCCTCAGAACCTCTATGCGGTCGCACCAACACCCACGCGATCACACTGCTTTACCTGACCAACCTATGCGATCGCAATCCTAACCACGCGGTCGCATAATACAAAAATGCATGTCCCACTCTTTTACTCTACGCGATCGCGGATGAATCCACCTGATTGCAGTGAAGAAATCACTGCTGCTAAAACACCAGAAAATAATAGATTTCTTAAGGCTAAAAAGTGCCCGTTTGAGCATCCGAAATACACCCGAGGCCCCTGGGACCTCAACCAATCCTACCAACACACCCCATAAAATCATTCAAACTTAGTCCAGCCTTCAAAACACCAAAACAACACGAAAACACCAAAATTACATCGAATTCAAGCCTATGAACTTTGAAACTTCTAAATTTCGTCAACGAAGCCGAAACCAACCAAAACACGTCTGATTGACCTGAATTTTGTCACATATATCCAACATGACATTATGAACCTTCTCCAACTGTCGGAATTCCATTCCAACCCCGATAGCCTATTTTCCACTACCCACCGAAATTCGCCAAAAACTCACTTTCGCCAATTCAAGCCTAATTCTACATCGTACATCAAAACTTCATTCCAAACACACTCCTAAGTCCCAAAACACCTAACGAAGCTATCTGAGCCATAAAATCTACATTCCAATGTCGTTTACCAATAAGTCAACTCTAAGTTTGACTTTTCAACTTTTAGTTTACTCTAAGAGGCTAAGTCCCTCTGTTCTCACCACGACCACTTTGAACCCAAACCATTCGACCCAACAAAACATAAACAGGCTAAGCAATATATGATAAAGAAGAAATGGGGAGAAAGGGGCTAATATCACGAAACGACTGGCCGGGTCGTTACAGGCTCCTACAGCCCAAGCGCTAATATCAACCCATCTCGTGGCATATCATATCCTCACAATTAGGCCCTCGGCCTCACTCAGTCATAAACTCTCACAAATTCACTCGGGCTATCAATAAAATGGGGTACTCGACCCAAAAACATCTTTTTATATCTCAAAATAGTGTAAATAAGGCTGTGTTTTGAGATTAATTAAACATATCAGTAAAAGCCCCCAATAGGTCTAAACAAGTCCGAACAAGGCCCCAAACATGGCTTACAACCCAAATATAACAATAGTTTTAGAACACAGTTTAACATATGATTTAAAAGTAAATACGCAACTCAATAGTTGCCACGGGAAGGACCAAGTCCAAATCCCCAATAAGTGCACGCCACACACTCGTCATCCAGCATGTGCGCCACTCTAAAAATAGTGAGAAAATACGAAGTCCGGGGTTCCATACCCTAAAGACAAGATTTACAGTCATTACCTACCTCAAACCAGATGGAAATCTACTTCCCGAAGCCTTTGCCCCTCGACTCGGCCTCAGCACACCCCGAATCTATTCAAAAATGGATGCATATCATCAAAATACTCTAATGTAACAAAGCCCACTCGAAAATAATCAATATACACCAAAAATCCCGAAATTGGCCAAACCCGACCCCCGGGCCCTCAAATCACCAGTTAAAGGTCTCCGATTACAATCCCTAATTACCTAATTTTCGTACTAATTTCCCACAATTTTCACCACTAATCAGTCCATAAATCACACATAAACGAGTTTTAAGTCCAAAAGTCTTACCTCCACGAAGAACCTTCGATTTTCCTCTTCAAAAAGCTTCCAACCCGTGCAAAAATGTGGATGAATGACCAAAATCCGTTAAGGGTCCTATTTATATGTTCTGCCCAAGGATTTCTTGTCACGGACCCAAATCCTAAGCCGGCCGTGATGGCGCCTATCATGGAACTAGGATAGCCAACCATTTCAGACTATTATATTATTTCAAAATTTCCCAAAATTAGTAGATTTTAAAACATCAAAATGAGATGAACAATTTATATACAATTCCCCAAAACCTGAAGTCAACTGCATGAGCACCTAAGACTGTAAATACAATGTACAACACAGTGACTTGCTACTACAAAAGCCTGAATTACAAAAGACAAAAACTATGCACTGAGGAAAGGAAAGGAGGTGAGCTGGGGACGCTGAGCAGCTACCTCGATCCTCAAACAAACTTCAGGCGCGTCCGAAAATCAACAAGCGAAAAACTACCTGGAGCTGCACACAGAGGTGTAGGAGTAACGTGAGTACACTAACTCAGTAAGTAATCAAAGTAACTAAAAACTTGAGAGTAGTGATGAGAATTTATAAATCATGTAAATCCATATAATGAAATACAGTGGAAATGAATAAATCAATTCAGGAATCTACAATTCCGAATATTTTATAAAATTCCAGTTTCAATTTAAAAATCTCATATAGAAACATTTATCATAAAAGGATGAGTGTAAGGAAGAGTGAAAACAACATTTTCATATAACATAAGCCCTTGAGCACAATATCATTCACAATAAAGCCTCTCGAGCAAGCCTCTCATTCACTCGTGACTCCACTATCAGTATCTCATGCTCACACTAAACACTCGTACTCAACAAGTACCATGAACACACACAACTGATGCGGCTGGCATCCCGATCCAATACACACATATATATATATATATATATATATATATTCATATATCTATAATGCTGCGACGTGCAGCCCAATCCTTATAACGTACGCTGCAGCGTGTAGCCCGATCCATATAATAGTCGACCTCGCCCACTGGGGTGTACACACTCCGAAGGGGCTCGTACAACCCAAGCGCTATATTTGTTGTGGCATGCAGCCCGATCCAATATGTATATTGTTGCGGCGTGCATCCCGATCCATATATAACATATATTCGTGCGGCGTGCAGCCCGATCCATATATAATCTATATTGCTGCGGCGTGCAACCCAATCCATATGTAATATATAACATATATATTGTTGCGGCGTGCAGCCCGTCCAATAACTATCCTCACATACTCGGCGCTCGGCCTAACACATATATATTGCTGCGGCATGCAGCCCGATCCATAACTATCCTCACATACCCAGCCTCGGCCTGACTCAGTCATCCTCCCAAGCCACTTGGGCAATTCATCTCAACTCACAGGACTCAGCCCAAAATACTTCTCAGAGTTTTCAAAGCAGTACAATAATAGTGAGAATAACAACAAGTGGTAAACATGACTGAGTTCACAGATCTTCTATCAGGATAGTGGTAGAATAGTGTCAAAGTACCTCTGAGGGTCTAAACAGGTCGGCACAAGGCCCCAAACATGGCTCAAATCCCATGAACAAGTATAAATTTCAAAAACACAGGATATCGCATGATTTCAAATCGAATACGCGGCTTAATAATCGCTACGGGACGGACCATGTCACAATCTCTATCGGTGCACGCCCCCACAATCGTCACCTAGCATGTGCATCATCTCATTTACCAAAACAATATTAAATAACGGGTGTCATACCCTCAGGTTTAGAGTTACATTCGTTACTTACCTCAAACCATCCCAAAAGCTACTCCGCGATGCGTTTGCCCCTTGAATTGGCTCCCAAATGCTCTGAATGTAACCAAACTCATATTAACATCATCAATATAGGGTAATAAAACAAAACCCAATCGAAAGATATAAATTTTAACACAATTCTCGAAATTCGGCATAATCCGAGCCCCGAGCCCATGTCTCCAAATTCGATAAAAATCAGAAAACTTGAATCCTCATTCCCTTACGAGTATACCCATACCAAATTGACCAAAATCCGACCTCAATTGCCCACTCAAATCACCAAAAGAATTTTCCAAATATTCCTCCCATTTCCCCAACTTTTCTACTTCAATTCCTCAAATTTCATGGTGAAAATCAAGAAAAATTCATGAAATTGAACCAAAATGATTGGAGAACACTTACCACAAGAACCCCACTGAAAAGCTCGTCCAAAATCACCTTTCCCCGAGCTCTCTAATGAAAGTTTGAGTTATGGCCAAGAACCCCCGAATTTAGAACTTAAAACTGACTGCCCATGCCTCTTTCTTCACTGCGATCATGAAGAACAAATTTTCTACCCCATCAAATTACACTACGCGATCGCAGACATTCACACGCGATCGCGATTCAGCAGGACATAAACCCATGCAATTGCAAATCACTCTACGCGATCGCGAAGAACAACGACTTAACCCATTCACGCACCCTTTAACTCTACGCGAACAACACCATGCGATCACATATAACAAAAATCCTTCCATCCCCAGCTAGGCCCACACGATCGCAAACATCCTCCCGCGATCGCGTAGAAGGAAATCAGAAACTCACACCAGCAAAAATCTGCCCAGTTTTTAAGCCAAAAGTTGGTCCATTAACCACCCGAAAAACACCCGAGGCCCTCAGGACCTCAACCAAACATACAAACATATTCCATAACATCATTCAAACTTAGTCGAGCTTTCGAAACACTAAAGACAATGCAAAAACACCAAAATCACATCAAATTCAAGCCTATGAACTTTGAAACTTCAAAATTTCGCCAGTGTACCAAAACCAAACAAAACACATCTGACTGACCTGAAATTTTGCACACACATCCAAAATAACATTATGAGCCTGCTCCAACTATCAAAATTTCATTCTGACCCCGATAGCATATTTTCCACTGCGACCGAAAATCGCCAAAAACTAACTTTCGCCAATTCAAGCGTAATTCTACACCGGACATCAAAAATTCATTTCGAACACTCTCTGAAATCCCAAATCACCTAATGAAGCTACCCGAGCCATAAAATCCACATTCCGAGGTTGTTTACTAATAAGTCCACTCCCATTTGAGTTTTTCAACTATTAAGCTACTTTAAGAGACTAAGTGTCTCAGTTCTTACCACGACCACTCTGAACTCGAACCAACCGACCCAACACAACATAAACACGCTAAGAAACATATTATAAAGGAGAAACGGGGGAACGAGGCTAATCTCACGAAATGACCGGCCGGGGTCGTTACATTTCTGCACCTGCGGCCAAATTCTCGCACCTGCGGTCCCAGGTGCGCACCAGCGAAAAATCACTTAAATGCAAATTTCCGCACCCGCGATCAAATTTCTGCACCTGCGACTCCATAGGTGCGGCCCCATCTCCGCATATGCGGTCTTCCTCCTGCCCACCAAAATCCGCATTTATGCTCTTGGGTCCGCTTCTGCGGGCTCGCACCTGCGGTCCCCTATCCACAGGTGCGGTTACACCAGCACCAACATGTTTAGCTGTAATTTTCCAACTTTAAATCCCCGGATGGCTATCCAAAATCACCCTTAGCCCCTCGGGACCCCAACCAAAAATACCAACAAGTCCCACAACCTCATTCGAACTTAGTCTAGCCTTCAAAACACCCAAAAAAATACTAAAACACCAATATCACATCGGATTCAAGCCTATGAACGTTTGAGATTTCTAAATTTCGCCAATGATGTCGAAACCAACCAAAACACGTTCGCATGACTCAAAAATTTGCACACATATCCAAAATGACACTACGGACCTGCTCCAATTTCCGGAATTCCATTCCAACCTTATAGCCTATTTTCCACTGCCGACCGAAAATCGCCAAAAATTAACTTTCGCCAATTCAGGCCTAATTCTACACCGAACATCAAAACCACATTCCGAACAGACTCATAAGTCACAAATCACCTAACGAAGCTATCTGAGCCATGCATTCTACATTCCGAGGTCGTTTACCAATCAGTCAACTCTCAGTAGACTTTTTAAACTATTGAACCAAGTTAAGAGACTAAGTGTCTCATTTCTCTACAAAAATCTCTCTGAACCCGAGCCAACCAATCTAACACAACATAATGAAGTTGAGCCACATATAATGAAGACCAAATGGAGGAAATATGGCTATTACTCTCGGAACGACTGGTTGGGTCATTACATCCTTCCCCACTTAAACATATTTTCGTCCTCTAACGTGCCAAGAGTTGTTCTCCAAAACCATCAAATTGTCGTGTAACCTCACCACACACTTACCCGGGGGTGATCCCACGTCACCCTATCCCATATAGGTCTGATAGCACAACACCATTGAAATTTCGAAATCCAACCTTACCTATGAACCTTAGAACCAAATTTGCACTTCTGAAATAATTTACAAGATAAAAATTCTACAACTATGAACTGAATAAGTCTGAATACGTTGTATCAAGTCATAACCGTAACCCAAGATGCAATCACATAATATACCGCATGACTCAAACACTCATGGCGATAACTCCTAATAACAATAGTTGCTCAAAACAACCTAATACCGGTACATACCCTCTTATAAAGAAATGCCTCGCTCTAACACTTTCATTTACTACTGATGATGAAAGAAACACGTAGAACTAGCAACCATTCGTCTGATCAGCCAGACATGAATCTCCCCCTTCCCAAACAGGAATTATAGCAGATTTCTATGCCGACTCCTGATATTTATCCTTCCAACTATGCTGTAGTCAATTCTGATAGTATTCATTCTAGGTCCAATGAATTCTTCTCATCCAACACGACCACTCTGATGACATCACACATCAATACAATTCAAAGCCATAACTTGTGCAACTCGTGCACTCAATAGCAACATTCCAATGTAATCAAATTATATAAAAGGTTCACACGACAGGACCATCCCGCCATTAACAATTACCGTCACAACACCATGCTAAGAGCTTGACACTCATTGAAAAATCAAAACCCATGAGTCTGACACCAAGGATCATACCTCCACATAGCTCCGCTACAATGCATGATCCAATCCACACGCTGGTCCACATGAAATACTTCGAGTCACCTTGCTCAAAATCACTAACCATGCGTAATTCGACATCAAGTAGTCAAAGTGCGTTGCCGTAACCACGGGGAATCAGACGATACCATGACATACGAGCCAGAAAGAACATAACTACTACGTCTTAACCCGCAATACCCAATTGCTTACCTTACTCAAATCCCGCTATAAGCCCAATTAGAACCGCAACATATGTGCCTATAACCAACGATCACAACTCCTCGCAACACTGAAGGTTAACTCATACATCACTACAGAACACGAATAAACTCAATGAATTTCGAATGGTACATCCCTCAAGAAAAGAAATTTGTGGTCAACAATTCTGACCCTGTGCAGAACACACACTCATACTGGCCTACCAATAACCCTAAATCAACTCTGCTCACCCACACAGATATATAACTCACCGAAAAGTTCACAATGACTTAATCATGGTACATACTAACATCTGACTAGCTATGCTCGCATCCTCATAGTTCACTACCACAAAATAACCTGTTTATGAGAACTCATAGTCTCGAAGTCATGAAGCGCACCAATTACGATATCTGATCTCAACTCCACCGCTCGAATACATAACACATCCCTAATACTTGGTCATTCCACGAGGGATACCCTAAAATCCTTCCGTGACACCAAGCAACCTTGAATATCAGCAGTCGATCCAACAAGAGAGCGTCACTATACCAATGAAGCACCCTTAACTCCACACATGCCCTTTCTGAAATGTATACCCTCATCAAGCCAGCTAATAGTGTTATCATCTACCTAGTCATCTAAAATTGCCAATGCTGCTTAAGAATTTTCGACTTTCCTTCCAGAACTAAACCGTGACCTCACACATGCAAATCTCACTCTACACAACATACTACATACACCATGCCATCCTATGATAAGCATGAGAACTTTATAATCCCTTCCGAGCCACAAGCAACTACGCACCTAACTAGTCAAGAACTTCCCATTTGATCCCATTCAGAAGTAAAACCACTGTACATCACCTGCACCTTATGCCAGTAGAAAATATGCATCTCTAACCGTGGTAGAAACCATCAGGAACTATCCGAATCCCATTTGTACAACACCAAACCGTCAGGACTGAATCCTTCTAAATCAACCAAGCAACGCAGGTCACAAAAACCCAAGAGCATTCCTAAGAAACACCTGTAAAAACTCATTAACTTATGAACACCCAAAGAACTAATTGTATCCCTTATCATGTCGATTCGACCTACTACCAAGTTGTCCTCTTTATCCAACTTCCTTCTGACTTACGTAAGAATTGGTACTTCTATTTGCCATAATACCACAATTCTCAACCCAAACCCAGCACATGAGACCCAAGCATAAAACCATATCGTCTGAGGCTCATAAGCCGCTTAATACTCTCTCAAATATCCCCAAAGGTACCACATTCAAAATACTTACCCTGAAGAGACTTCCTGCGAATCTAAATCCATTACGTTCACCTTCCTGATACTGATATGTAGAATCCATGATAATGTAGAAATGCCACAAGTCTTGATGCACTCCAGTGTAAATCCCAGTTCTAGCCCAAAACACAACTTGAAAATTCCCAATTTCTATATTTAACCTTGAATGCGTCAGAACCATTCTCTAGAGTCATCCACTCTACTCAAACCTCAATTAGACTTATCAAACGGACCCAACGACCTATGCTCCATTAGCACTCCAACACCCCAGGAAGTAATCCACACATACTCGAACCAAGAAGAAAATTCCTACATTGCACACACTACCACATTTTAAAATTACAACTTAATCACTGAATAATAAAAAAAATCAAATTACCCATAGAGTACATTACAACCTGTAGCAAAAATTTCCATTACTCGAGTCATCCTTGATCTCAACCCCTGTAAGCCACAACTGATTCACCAGTATACTTCGAACTGAACCCAACACATCACATAATCGTGCAACCAACTTATCACTAGCATACTCCCCCACTTGGCTCAAAGCCATAGATGAAAACAACCAGTAACTCATAATGACCATACGCTAACACCGCTGCCATACCACAGTGAGATTCAACTAAATCCTTCATAAGCTCACATATAATTCAAACCATTTAACATCCCAAATCATCTACAACCTCACATTCACCATTGAAATATCCGTGCCAACTCCCACAAGTGATCTAAACTCAAATTGCAACATATATCAATAACTGGTAAAAGAGAACTTGCTACAAAACAACATAAGGATTACACAACCTCAAGACACCCCGCGAAAAATAGCCCCGCATGCTTAGCCTCAAACTGATCTCTCTCTATACCCTTCTGAAACTCATAGCTATCACGTAATCACTTTATCCTTTTGCATCTAAACACAACCAACGCCTACCCTCGAGGCATGACAATACGCGGTATAAAAATCTGAAGCTGATGGCAGAACTAACACTGGTGCTGTGGTCAAAGAAATCTTGAGCTTCTGGAAGCTCTCTCAACACTGGTCTGACCACCTTAATACCCTCACTGGACACCATGTGCCCCAAGATTGCTACTGAACTAAGCCGAAAATTCACACTTGGAGAACATTGCATAGAGCTTCTCCTCCCCTGGCTACGCATATACGCTAGGATGCGATTAATGAATACAATTACAAGGAATGTTAATACGGCTGGAATACATCGTTAATCAAATACATGAACACTACTGGGGCATTTGCCAGCCAAAAAGACACCACCAGGAACTCATAACACAATGGGACGATCCTCTTCACTCCATAACTAAACAACATGAGAGGTCTTCAAATTCACTCACAACTCGAAGCCATATGCCAACATGAGACATAAATCAAACACTGAATAGTTCTTTCCACATTTCCAGCCAATCCTTTCTTCACAGTCAAACAATTTGAACACACCTCACCATCGAATCACACTCGCCACATAGTCATCCAGTCATAAAACCCCCACCGATAAGGACACAAACGGACATATAAATCCCAAATACACGGCTCACACAATCAAAATCTTAGCACTCAAGACACAAAATAAAATCCGGTCTCAAGTCCTCCAGACTGGCCCATTATCAACATGCTAAAATTCACATCTCGCACCCCACCAAGGAAATAACAACTTGTCGATGCATAGTTGATACCAATCGCTCACGTGCACATTCGAATACATTGAAGGGATTCAAGATTTATGCTTTTGGCTGAATAAAATAGATTCGCACGACAAGAATTCAAGAATGTGAGATTTTCCTGAGGGTTCTGTAGCCTCTCGAAGATAAGTACATAAGTCTCTATACCGATCCGCAAGACTCTACTAAACATGCTCATGACTAGTGAGTCCTATGTAACCTAGCACTCTGATACCAACTTGTCACGACCTCAAATCTAAACCAGTTGTGATGGAGCCTATCATGGAAATAGGCCAGCCAAATCCACACTCAAATCGTAAATAATCTTTCATTTATATCATTACTAAATTGATAACCCATCAAGGTTTCGTTTAATCATTTTAAAACATATAAAGCTACACCGAATATTAAATACAACCCCGAGATCCTAGAGTCACTAGTTATGAGCATCTACAGAAAATATACAACCTTGGAAAATAAACTCTATAATAGTAAGCATGAGAGAGTAGGGTTGCGGACGCGTGCAACTACCTCGCAAAATCTCTGAGATGTCTCTCGAACAGATACACAACTCACTCTGCCCTAGCACCTGGATCTGCACACAAGGTGCAGGGAGTAATATGAGTACGCCAACTCAGCAGTAATTAAATAAATCAGGTCCGAGCAGTAAAAAATACATAAAGTCAAATCATCATTTCACAATAAGCACAGTCTTTCTTTCCAATAATGAATACGTTAAATCATCACGCCAAAAAAAAGCAAATTTCAGTAAAACTCCTTTGAAAAGTGTAGTTTCCAACAATTTCAAAAAAATGTCCAAGAAGTTAGTGTTAAAATAATGAAATGAATCATAAGTAGCCACTCGGGCAAAATCATGAATAAGAAACTGCCCCTCGGGCGTAACATCACTCAGAATCAGCCCCTCGAGCATACCTCACAATCACTCATAATCAGCCTCTCGGGCAATCTCACAGTCACTCATAATCATCCCCTCGGGAAATGCCACAAACACTCATGCCTCCCAATCACTCGTCACTCGGCACTCGCACTCGGTAGGTACTTGCGCTCACGGGGATGTTTACAGACTCCCGAGGGGCACCTATAGCCCAAGCGCTAAAATCAAGTCATCTCGTGGCATATCATATCCTCACAATCAGGCCCTCAGCCTCACTCAGTCAGAAACTCTCAAAAATCCACTCGGGCTATCAGTAAAACGAGGTACTCGACCCAAAAACATCATTTATATCTCAAAATAGTGTAAATAAGGCTGAGTTTCGAAATAAGTTAAACATAATATGACAGAGTGTAAATCATAAGTCAACACAATGAGGAATAGCAGTAAAATCCCCCACTAAACAAGTCGGCACAAGGTCCCAAACATGGCTTACAACCCAAATATCACAATAGTTTGAAAACACGATTTAACATATGATTTAAAAGTAAATAAGCAACTCAATAGTTGCCACAGGAAGGAGCAATTCCAAATCCCCAATCAGTGCACACCAGACACTCGTCATCCAGCATGTGCGCCACTCCAAAAATGGTGAGAAAATACAATGTCCGGGGTTCCATACCCTCAGGACAAGATTTAAAGTCATTACTTACCTCAAACCGGAGGAAAATCTACTCTGCGATGCCTTTTCCCCTCGACTCGGCCACAGCACGCCCCGAATCTATTCAAAAATAGATTCATATCATCAAAATACTCCAAGGGAACAAATCCCACTCGAAAATAATCAATATATACCAAAAATCCCGAAATTGGCCAAACCCGACCCTTGGGCCCACGTCTCGAAAGTCGATAAAAATCACACGACAAGAATCCGCATCCTCCCACAAGTCTATACATACCAAGAATCTCAAAATCGACCTCAAATGGCCCCTCAAATCCCCAATTAAAGGTCTCTAATTACAAGCCCTAATTACCCAATTTTTGTACTAATTTCCCACAAATTTCACCACTAATCAGTCCATAAATCACACATAAGCGAGTTTTAAGTCCAAAAGTCTTTCCTCCACGAAGAACCTTCGATTTTCCTCTTCAAAACCCTTCAAAAAGCTTCCAACCCGTGCAAAAATGGTAGATGAATGACCAAAATCCGCTAAGGGTCCTATTTATATGTTCTGCCCAGGGATTTCTGCACATGCGGCCAAATTCTCGCACATGTTGTCCCAGGTGCGCACCTGCGAAAAATTACTTAAATGCACATTTCCGCACCTGCGATCAAATTTTCGCAGTTGCGGCCCTAGCTCCGCATCTGCGGTCTTCCTCCTGCCCACCACAATCCCATCTACGGTCTTCAGTCTGCTTTTGTGGGCTCGCACCTACGGGCCCTTTTCCGTAGGTACGGTTACACCAGCACCAGCAGCTTCAGTTGAAATTTTTCGACTTTAAATCCTTTGATTGCTATCCGAAATCAACCCGAGCCCCTCGGGACCCCAACCAAAAATACCAAAAAGTCTCACAACCTCATTCAAACTTAGTCGATCCTTCGAAACACCCAAAACAATGCTAAAACACCAGGATCACATCGGATTCAAGCCTATGAACTTTCAGATATGTAAATTTTGCCAGTGATGCCGAAACCAACCAAAACACGTCCAAATGACCCGAAAATTTGCACACATATCCAAAATGACACTATGATCCTAATCCAGCTTGTGGAATTCCATTCCAACCCCTATAGCCTATTTTCCATTGCCGACCAGAAATCGCCAAAAACAAATTGTAAGACCCCGAAAAATTTTGCTAAGCAATATAGGATTCGGGGTACCAGGTATACTAATTATAATATTTTATTTGCTTTAAATATGATGTAAATGAATTGGATGTGGTGAATAATTGTATGATTCATTTAGTAAGTAAGGTAGGGTCCAAGGAGAGGCCTAAGTCCAAGCCAAGTGGGAAAATTTCATAATAACCTAAAATTCCAAAGGTACTTGCAATAGTCCAGGCTTTGACCAAGAATATCTAATTATATATAAGGTATTATGTGATTAATAACCAATCAAATGAAAGGAATTTGAGTCTAGTTTCCAATTCTTCAAACCGTTTGTCATTTGGACATTTGTACACAAAGTTATGGTCAAATTACCGAAGGCTGGAAAAATGCAATCCTGTGTCAAATCTGCGATCGCGTTTCATGTCGCATGTTGACTCTGTGATCGCAGATCAGGCCGCAAACTGGGCCAGTGTTGCCCAGTTTTGGGCTGCTATTTTGCGATCCACTATGCGACCCGCATGTTTGTTCTGCGATCCATTATGCGATTGCAGACCCTGTTCCGGAGGTTTATTTTTCCTATTTTTATAACCCAACCCCATTTTCATAAATAGGTTTTCTACTGATTTTAGAGAGAGATGAGAGAATATAGAGAGAGAAAGAAGGGTCCTAACTTCATAATTACCCAAATCTTGCTCAAACCTTCAAGAATCAAGGAAGATAACCTTAGATTGTCCTCCATCCGGGTAAGTCCTACTTCCAAAATTTCATTCAAGAGGGTAAGGGTTCAAATATGTGGTGGGGGTTAGAAATAGGCCATGCATGTGGGACTAAGTTGTAGTATGTGTTATCAAAGAACTAATTTGGGTAGTTCATGCTAAAAATTGGGTGAAGGAAGAAGAGATTTCCATTTCTAAACCTTGTAGTCTACTTCACATGCTAGGTGCTTGATGAAATTCATAAGAGAGTTATACCATGACTAATCTTCCTAATTATTAATCAATTTCTGCTATCTCCTTATAGATTGCTATGGTTAGAGGTGTTTGTGTATTGTATAAACCTAAGGAAAAGCTCTTTGAGGTATGTATGACTAACTTTAACATTCGTAGAATCCTCTTGTTGGGTTCGAATATGTGGTATGTGCACCTTATTTAGAAATGTGTGATTTGTCTGTTCAAACGTGCTAAGATGTGAGACTTTATTCTTTGATTGTTCCTGGTTGATTGTCATGCTACTGTGTTATATGAAATTGTAAAAAAAGGTGATTGATGGGCGAATGAACGAAAGATTGATAATGTGCTCAAATGTGGGAGTGTGTGAAATAGTTGAAAGCCATACATGGAAAATAATGAAAGGAGTATTGTGAAATAATGTAACTGAATTGAGAAAATGTAGCAGTACCATGTTCATGGAATTTTCTACTTGATAAATGTTATGGGGCCTCAGGCCAATTAAATGAGCTGTTAATATGAAATTGTATTCCTTGAAAGGATAATTCTTGTGAAGTAATTGTTTGTGGTTGTTGTTATGAAATATGATTGTCAGGAGGGATCGGGTTGCGCGCCGCAACACAAAGCAATAAGCTTCATGAGGCATGAGGTAATAAGGGTGGCCGAAGTAATAAGGGTTGCCGAGGTAATAAGGAGGAAATGTGATCGATATCACTACTGAAATGAAAAGCTATGGGTTCTTGAATATGATGATGTTGAAAGGGAAAAAGGAGAGATTGTGAAACTTGTTCGATTGTGGTTGCTTCTTTCCACGTACAGTGATTGATTGATTCTAGTACTGTCTTTTGGTTGTATAATTTTTGATTTATTCCGTGTTAATTGTCTGAGTATGTGCAAATTGGGTGTTCTAAATATGTTGAGGCATGATGCCCTACTCTCCGACTGTCTAGCTGAAATTTATGTAATTACTATTCGAAATTGTGGAAAGGTGATTTACTTGTGAATGTTTTGCCAAGTGTAAGGTTGGTTAAGTACCCTAATGTGCCGGTATGAAAGATTGGTAGCGAACTCAAGTATGTGAATATGATTAAGTGCTAAGAGCTGTGAAATGACATGATAAACAGGAATTGTGGTTGATTCGGTCGTACCGCACTAATTGCGAAAATGTCTTATTTTGACTCGTGTTTTGGGCAATGATCTGTTGTGACTTGATATCGTATGGGTGATTGGTTGTACTGAGATTGTGTCCTTACGATGAAATTCTCTGTGAATGTAGTGTTGATGGAAAAGGGAAAAAAAGGGAATCTGTGGAACTTGTGATTTTGATTGTTTCTGTTCATGTGCAATGCTTGCGGATTCTATTACTATCTCTTATTTGTGCATTGTTGATCTTACTTAGAGTAAAGTTTGTTCATACATACCAGTACAATTCAAATGTACTGACGTCCCTTTTGTCGGGGGCGCTACATTCTTATGATGATTGTAGGTGGTTCCATAGTAGGTAATTCAGCCCACTGACCGTAGTGCCTCCCTCTATTCCGTCAATTGTATTGGTGAGCCCCACTTCCTCTCGGGTCCATGCGTGGTTCATGCCACCTTCTTTTGAGTTTATTGTGTATTGTAAGGTATATCCGGGGCCTTGTCGCCAGCATGTAATGTTATGTTTCTAGTATTCGTAGAGGCTCCATAGACACAATGTGGTTATTGTAGTTATGTATTTTATGTAAGCAAGGGTACGGTTCGGAATCGTGATCCACATTGGTAAATGTTGTATGTATTTTGCAAGTATTTGGTTTCATATGTTGGTAATGATAAAAAGTAGAAATGAATTCAAGTTGTAAACTGCTATTTCACATGAAAAATGTATATTGAAATCACGGGGTAACGTGTGGGATAGGAAATGCAAATGAAGTTCGCTTGACCGGGTTCATTCGATTAGGCGACGGTCTTGTCCCTCGATTTTGGGGCGTCACAAACTTGGTATCAGAGCCTATTGTTTTAAAAGTGTCCTAGGATGTCTCAGAGCCGTGTCTAGAAGAGCCCTTCTTATCGGTGTGTTGTCGACCACATCTATAATTAGGGGGCTACATGGACATTTAGGAACTTCACCTTTCTTTGATACTCCAATCGTGCGATAGAGCTCAAGTTAGGGAGTTAGCTTTCTCTCCAAGATTTACTCTCAAAATGAATAATCATGATACTATAATCCGCGTGTCTTAAGCCATGAGAAGGGATTGATCCCACCCATTGACTCCTAAGGGATTTCCCAAGGGCTTGTTAGGAGAACATATTGAGTTGTTGAGGGGTTGGTAGACCCTATCGCTAAGAGGGGAGTGCCCTTGTCCCTATTGATGTCCCTGCACCACCAAACCCTATAGTATAACGGTATGGTACCAACGTACTCTTGTTGTATATGTACATCCATATTGAAGAACTTTCATAGGCATGGTCTTAATAAATATTGAGTAACAAACCATTGCATGCACCTACTCTTCGAACGAGATCCAATATTTCTTGAAATTCACTATACCGCAAATTTTCTTATATGTAATCTTTTATGATATCGAGATCTATAATCATGTCCTTGAATTTAGTTGTATCTATAGAATTACCATTTAAAACATGCCTTTCTAAACTCTAACAAGGGACTATACCCTAAGAATTTCCCATCGAATGAAGGGATGAACCATTATTGTATTTTCGCACAAAATAAAAAGATATCTTTTCTTGATATGGGTAAGGATCTTGCTTTTTTTCATCATCACCTCTAANGTGTTAAATTGGCAGTAGCCTTTAGTTCGAGATCTGCCCATCAGGCTCATTTTCCCTTTTTATCCGGACTTGCCCGAGATAATAGTTCCCAAGTGGGGTGGCCGTGGCCTTTAGAAATCGGGGAGTTTCCTATTAGGTCTTTTTTCCACGAGGCCTGACAACTTGGGCTATTTGAGTTAGACGGCAGCCCCCGAGTGAGGGAGTGGTCATTCGTATTCTGTTTAAGTATTGACCTTAGGGTCATTATTTTCGGGAGTACGAAGCTCTTTAAGAGATGTAAAGAGGAGNTGCTTGGCGAGAATTTTCCCTCTTCTCCGACAAGTTATTTTCTGAAATTGGTCTGCTCAATTACTTTTAAAGATTATTAAATCTCCATCGAAGCTAGGGTCCGCCGAGCCTCCATGTAGCTGGATCGTGCTACTTATTCTTGTTGCTCATCTTATTCTTGAAGGTTGTTCTTCTTATGGTTATAAGGAAGACGAGCATTTCTCGCTCCTTCTATGGATTGCATAATACTTGTTTAAGTGTCGTTATATATTAATTGCTCCATGTTGCTACGAATCCAACTGATTTTGATGTTTGTAGTGGTCCCCCTAGTCGCGAAGCTATTGAGTTTACTCCTAAAACCTCAAGTTCCCTTTTTGATAGGCCATCTGACATACCCGGTTTTTCCCTAGTTGATGACCATTTCTCGGTTCCAATTTTGAGGATTGAAGAAAGAGCATAATTGTGTCCCTGGTATCTAGAATTACAATTTCCTTTATTAATAGTAATCCGCCCAAATTCTGACCATTCATATGTCAAGCCTTTCTCTCGGCCAAGTCTTATAGCGTCTCCCAATTTTGTTGATAATAACTAGTTGTGTATAAGTGTGTTGCAGTGCTTTATTGTGAAGTAGAGTTACTAGACATAATTGGATTTTAAAATTCTAGAGCTATGAATAATGTGACTATAAGAGGAGATCTTCTTTCAAAAACGTAAAGGTCCTCGTAATCCCTTATACTATCAACTTTCCTAGTGGTTACCATGTAAAGGTCACTTCTATAAGCTCTCCTTGTGAATCTAATTTTATGCCTTATGGTATCGAGGGTCGGAATATGTTCCTTTTGTTATGATACAAAGGTGTTGCTCGCACTCCTTGTGATATCTTCTCCTAAACGATCATCTACCTGCCCTGATTGTTCATGTGACTAGGTAACTTAGGTTACTCATCTCTGATAAGTGCATCAAGACTTCTCACCCTTTCGTACTTATTCATATGGTCACTTCGAGGCCTTATTCTACCCTAGCTCGTAATGATTGTAAGCACTTTCTCACCATTGTTGACGATTTTCTAGGGCTACGAGGGCTTGTCTCATGGGTTCCAAAAGTAATGATTTTCCTTAAAAAGATCAAGCTTAAATTTCCATAATTTCAAACCAAAGTGTGTCCCCTTTTCAAAAGTCTTAAATCGGTCGGATTTGATGAGATTATGTGGCTTTCTACTCACTCGGTTCCTAGGAGAATGATGTTCCCCGTAACTGTTCCTCGTGTACTTTGTATTTTCATATGTTTATGTCTAAGAAGGTAGTGATAAAAGAAGGGTGTGAATTGATTTGATTGAATTATATGATCATGGTAATATCCTATATGATGCATTATTGGCAAGAATCATTGTGGCTTGACTTCATATGGATTGTTGATTGACATGAAATTATATTCCTGTTGATGAACACCTTTGTGATTACAGGCTGGGAGGGACTATTATGAACACATGATTGTTTGGTTACTATGAAATGATATTCTTGATGGTATGATTCCATGGGATGAAATTGTGGGTGGTTGTTGTTACCATAAATCCTAATGTCCGGTGGAATGTAAATTGTACAGTGAAAATTATTAAGGGTTAAAGTTAATGGATAGTTAACTCATGCGAGGTGTCTAGTTGTCATCCTTGTTAGGTAAGTTTAGGGATTAGGATTGCTTCCGTGAGTGTTCTATGGCAAAGGTTGTAACCATAAGAGGCCACCTTGAAATCCAAAAGTGTCGTGAGAGGAAAATGTATTCGCTTGGTTGTATATCAATTAGTTTTGACTTAAAAAGTGCCTTATAGGTGTTATGATCTGAAAATGTGCAGTCCATATTCAGGTGTCATTATGATGATGTAGTTCTTGTGATGCTAAGAATTAGTGTTATGGGTATATATATTGTGATGTTTTGTCAAGTTATTGATGAGTTTTTAGTACGGTTTTGGGTGATTCTCTGACATGTGGATAGGCCCAGTAACAAAAGAGATGCTGCCGCAATTTCGGAAAAAATTGGGAGTTAGTCAAATTTAGTGACTTGAGGTGGGATAGAAAAGAGATATGTTATGTTAGGTGTTTGGGTTAGGCTCTACCTCTCATTCGAGGATGAATGATCCTAAGCGGGGGAGAATGTAAAACCGCGGAAAATTTTGCTAAGCAATGTAGGATTCGGGGTGCCAGGTAGACTAATTATAATATTTTATGTCCTTTAAATATGATGTAAATGAATTGGATGTTGTGAATAAGTGTATGAGTCATATAATAAGTAACATAGGATCCAAGGAGAGGCCAAAGTCCAAGCCAAATGGAAAAATTTCATAATAAGCTAAAATTCCAAAGGTACTTGCACTAGTCCACACTTTGAACGAGCATATCTAATTATATATAAGGTATTATGTGATGAATAACGTATCAAATGAAAGTTCATTGAGTATAGTTTCCAACGCTTCAAACTCGTCATTTGAATATTTCTACACAACGTTATTGTCAAATTACCGAAGGCTGGAAAAATACGATCCTGTGTCAAATCTTCGAAAGCATTTCATGTCGCATGTTGACTCTGCGATCGCAGATCAGGTTGCAGACTGGGCCAGTGTTGCCCAGTTTTGGGCAGCTATTTTGCGATCCACTATGCGACCCGCATGTTTGTTCTGCGATCCATTATGCGATCGCAGACCTTGTTCCGAAGATTTATTTTTCCTATTTTTATAACCCGACCCCATTTTCATAAATAGGTTTAGGGGCTTCATTTGGGATCATTTTCTACTGATCTTAGAGAGAGATGCGAGCATATAGAAAGAGAAAGAAGGGGACTCATGATCACCAAAATCTTGCTCAACCCTTCAAGAATCAAGGAAGATCACCTTAGATTGTCCTCTATCCGGGTAAGTCCTACTTCCAAAATTTCATTCAAGAGGGTAAGGGTTCAAATATGTGGTGGGGTTTAGAAATAGGCCATGCATGTGGGACTATGTTTTAGTATGTGTTATCAAAGAACTAATTTGGGTAGTTCATGCTAAAAATTGGGTGAAGGAAGAAGAGATTGCCATTTCTAAACCTTGTAGTCTTCTTCACATGCTAGGTGTTTGATGAAATTCATAAGAGAGTTATACCATGGGTAATCTTCCTAGTTATTAATTAATTTCTGATATCTCCTTATAGATTGTTATGGCTAGAGGTGTTGGTGTATTGTATAAACCTAAGAAAAAGCACTTTGAGGTATGTATGGCTAACTTTAACCTTTGTAGAATCCTCTTATTGGGTTCGAATATGTGGTATGTGCCCATTATTTGGAAATGTGTGATTTGTCTATTCAAACGTGCTAAGATATGAGACATTATTCTTTGATTCTTCCTCGTTGATTGTCATGCTACTGTGTTGTATGAAATTGTAAAAAAAGGTGATTGATGGGCGAATGAACGAAAGATTGATAATGTGCCTAAATGTGGGAATGTGTGTATTAATTGAAAGCCATACGTTGAAAAATGAAAGGAGTATTGTGAAATAATGTAACTGAATTGAGAAAATGTGGCAGTACCGTGTTCATGGAATTTTCTACTTGATAAATTTTATGGGGCCTTAGGCCCAATTAAATGAGCTGTTAATATGAAATTGTATTCCTTGAAAGGATAATTCTTGTGAAGTAATTGTTTGTGGTTGCTGTTATGAAATTATGATTGTCAGGAGGGATCGGGTTGCTCGCCGCAACACAAAGCAATAAGCTTCATGAGGCGTGAGGTAACAAAGGTGGTCGAGTAATAAGGAGGAAATGTGCTTGATATCACTACTTAAATGAAAAGCTATGAGTTCTTGAATATGATGATGTTGAAAGGGAAAAAGGAGCGATTGTGAAACTTGATTGATTTTGGTTGCTTCTTTCCACGTACATTGATTGATTGGTTCTAGTACTATCTTTTGGTTGTATATTGTTTGATTTATTCCGTGTTAATTTTCTGAGTATGTGCAAATTGGGTGTTCTAAATATGTTGAGGCATGATGCCCTACTCTCTGACTGTCTAGCTGAAATTTATGTAATTACTATTCGAAATTGTGGAAAGGTGATTTACTTGTGAATGTTTTGCCAAGTGTAAGGTTGGTTAAGTACCCTAATGTGCCGGTATGAAATATTGGTAGCAAACTCAAGTATGTGAATATGATTAAGTGCTAAGAGCTATGAAA
Organism: Nicotiana paniculata; assembly: GCA_005239505.1. NCBI lineage: Eukaryota > Viridiplantae > Streptophyta > Magnoliopsida > Solanales > Solanaceae > Nicotiana > Nicotiana paniculata. The sequence goes on along the minus strand of ML331041.1, from coordinate 59,541 downwards.
TGACATGATAAACAGGAATTGTGGTTGATTCAGTCGTACCGCACTGATTGCGGAAATGTCTTATTTTGACTCGTGTTTTGGGCAATGATCTATTGTGACTTGATATCGTATGGGTGATTTTTTGTACTGAGATTGTGTCCTTACGATGAAATTCTCTGTGAATATGGTGTTGATGGAAAAGGAAAAAAAAAAGGGAATCTGTGGAACTTGTGATTTTGATTGTTTCTATTCATGTGCAATGCTTGCTGATTCTGTTACTGTCTCTTATCTATGCATTGCTGATCTTACTTAGAGTAAAGTTTGTTCATACATACCAGTACAATTCAAATGTACTGACGTCCCTTTTGTCGGGGACGCTACATTCTTATGATGATTGTAGGTGGTTCCATAGTAGGTAATTTAGCCCACCGACCGTAGTGCCTCCTCTCCATTTCGTCAGCTGCATTGGTGAGCCCCACTTCCTCTCAGGGCCATGCGTGGTTCATGCCACCTTTTTTTGTGTTTATTGTGTATTGTAAAGTATAATCGGGGCCTTATGGCCGACATGTAATGTTACGTTTCTAGTATTTGTAGAGGCTCCGTAGACACAATGTGGGTAGTGTACATATGTATTTTGGGTAAGTAAGGGTACGGTTCGGAATCGTGATCCACATTGGTAAATGTTGTATGTATTTGGTTTCATATGTTGGTAATGATAAAAAGTACAAATGAATTCAAGTTGTAAGTTTATGCTTAAGTTATAAATGGCTATTTCACATGAATAATGTATATTGAAAGGAAATGCAAATCAGGTTGGCTTGACCGGGTTCATTCAGTTAGGCGCTGGTCTCGTCCCTCGATTTTGGGGCGTGACACAAATTTTCGCCAATTCAAGCCTAATTCTACAACTGACATCAAAACCACATTCCGAACACACTCTTAAGTCCCAAATCATCTAAAGAAGCTATCCGGCAATGAAATCTACATTCCGAGGTCATTTACCTAGTCAACTCACAGTAGATTTTTTAAACTATTGAATCAAGTTAAGAGACTAAGTGTCTCATTTGTCTCAGAAAATCACTCCAAACTCGAGCCAACCAATCTAACACAACATAATGAAGTTGAACCACATATAATGAAGCGGAAACTAGGGAAATAGGGCTATTACTCTCGGAACGACCGGCAAGGTCGTTACAATCAACCTCAACCAGTTGTCATAGCTCATACATACGCACACAAGGTATGAGCACCCAATGTACATCACTCATATATCCATCTCTGACCACCATAACTTCCTATAATCAAATCCAGCATCGCCAATTAACCTCATACCGGCTAGAACCGTATTCCAAACCCTGAGAACACAGACAACGATGCAAGAAACATGAAGATCCCATAGCCATTCACTCAAATCAACAAGTCACATCGAATGCCACCAGGGGACACACCTCGCAAGCTAAAATCGAATAAGCACAACATGAATGTGACTGAATATCCAAAGAGAAACACAGAGAACTGTCAAACAAGCATGACAACTCCGTACAATACCATACTACAAATCAATTCTAAAAGGGAGAATCAAAACATATGAACTAACAACAAGGATCTTATCCAAATATAATATCACTGCGGCACGTAGCCCGGATAAAACATATTAAACCACATGAAAATGTGAGGATCACATCCTCAGCTCTAAATCACAAGTAGAATACACATCATTCCAACTGAACCCTTCCACTAATTCAATTTCGCGAAAAAAAATCCAAACATGTAATGAACTCCCCATACTGGTAGAGCATATAAATCACAAATCGTAACTAAACCATACAGAAATAAAATCAAAGCCTACGGTAATAAGTAACAAAAAGTCACTTCTAGGATCATAACTCTAAATAGTGAAAAAAACAAAATGATAGACGCAGGCTACCAATATAGAATCTCCCAATAGGGGTAAACACATAAGCACATTACAAAATCATGAAACTCACCCATACATGAAGTCAAATATGAGGACTCACATGATAGGTAGAACCGAAATAAAACAAGAATGATGCTCCTCTATAACAAATCGAAACCATACTTGTAACGACACCATCTGGTGCAACAGCCTCAACCCTGTAATGGAAAGCATATCAACGGACCGAACACCGCTCTCTAGGGCATCGCCTGTCCTCCACCCCTAAATGGCTATGCAGGTGGAGTAGCAAATGGAATGGAGCCCGTAGCTTGAGTGCTCTGATGAAATCTACCCTACCGAGTCTGGGAAAATCTATCATGATGTGCCTAATATCGCCACACTCATAACAACCCCTCAACGAGCATAGCTGCTATTACTAAGTATGTGCCAGAAAATAAGAATAATCCTTATAGAAGCTCGTGCCTTGGTGCACTAAAAGAACTAACTGGAGCACCATGAGCGGACTGAAGTTCGGACTAGACTGGCGGACTGCCCGAGCCTCTACCATTGTGGCCATAGCTAAAGATTAGAACCCACTGAACCCTCCAAAACCTCGAGACCTCTTGGTCTACTTATCCTCCCTTTCGTCACCCCGAATACGCTCTAACATCAAGGCAATCTCCACCACCTGCTGAACTAGAGTATTAGTCTATAATTCCCGAGCCATGTTGAATCTAAGATCGTAATTAAGCCCCTCAATAAATCTGTAGACTCGCTCTTTGACTGTAGGAACCAAAGTAGGTGCATGACGGAATAACTCACTGAACCTGATGGCACTCTAACACCATCATGATGCCTTTACGCAGCTACCCAAACTCTATACACCACACATCCCGGAGGGTCTAGGGAACAAACTCCCTCAAAAACATCTATGAAAATAAAGCCCAAGTGGGTGGTGCTACATCGGTTGGTCTACCCTTCTCAAAAACATGCCAACACTAATACACTGTTCCCGATAACTCAAATGTAGTAAAAGAAACTCCCCTCATCTCCACAATACCCATGGTGCAGAAGAATACAGTGTCACTTCTCTAGAAATCCTTGTGCATCCTCGGTTGTTGTGCCACTAAAAGTAGGCGGACTATACCTATTGAACCTTTCAAGCCTTTTCTGCTCCTCCTCTAATTCCCCTAGCCTTACCTCTGGCTTAACCAGAATAACAGGCTGTACCGGCACCACACTCGGAACCTGACCAATGTATGCCCGCTTCTTTGGAGTACGGGAGGTGGGAGTCAGAGCTCTTCCCCTAATATGTGAAGTAGTTGGTGTAACGAAGATCAATCCCGCCTGAGCCAGTGTACCAAACATGTTCAGGAACTGCGCTAAAGTCTTCGAAGTTCGGGTATAACTATAGGCACCTCAGGTGCCTGTCCCCGAACTGGAGCTACTAGCGGCTCCTCAAATGCTGTTGTGAAAGGTGCTCTAGATGTGGCACATGCCCCTCTTTGGCTTCTACCGGGGCCCCAGCCTTGCGGCTTTAGTAGAGGGCCCGGGTGTCTGATCAGCTGACCTGGTAGCGCATGACCTCACCATTTGTGAGAAAATAAAGATAGGCTTAAACTTTGAAATAAAAAAATCCACGCGATAGGAATGAAAGAAGTGGAACTTTACTAGTAGTTCTATGGCCACTCGAAGATAAGTACATATACCTCTGTACTGATCCACAAGACTCAATTAAACTTGCTTGTGCCTCATAAAACCTATGAACCTAGAGCTCTGATACTAACTTGTCATGACCCAAAAACCCACAGCATGCGTCATCATGGCACCTAGTCTCTAAGACTGACGATAACTAACAAAGATTAGGAATATTTTTAACAATAATAATTTGAAACATAGTCAAATATGAATACCGAAATAAAAGGATAATAAGCCTACGTCATAACAACCTCCCAAGATTTGGTTAGAGTCACGAACTCTATCTAAGTACATGGAAAGATCTCAAAGATCAAAATACAATAATATTGTTCAAATAATAAACTGACACTACAATGAAAGGAAAGAACTCCAAGGGACTGCGACGACCAAGCAGCTCTACCTTGAATCCTTGCGATCAATATGCTAACTTCGCCCGTGTACAATATCTCCAATACCTGGCTCTGGAAAACAATTGAAAAATTGACACCACGGTCGGTACCTAGTAAGTATAAAGACTAACCTCGGTGGAGCAGTGATGAGGTACATGTCAAGACACTCACTAGAAAAAATAACTTGTGGAAGTATAACGCTAATAATGAAAGCAGATACCAATAAATGACAACAAGAAACAACAAGTGATATAAACAGTGAAGAAATAAGAACACTATGAAGTATCGTTTAAACCAAATAAGGAACACAAAGGACAACCAATTAATCAAGTCGTTCTTACACAAGTTTCACAATGAAATCACTCTATGATACCTCAACTCATAATTACAAATCACGGATCTCAACCCACCATCCTATGCTCACGGAACCTTGTGCCCACATTTCAAATCACAACCTCACGGATAACTCACATGCTGATATCTCAATCCGCCCGACATGATCAGGAGCTCAAATTCACAATCCGCCCCGCAAGGTCACAGGCTCACAATCACAATCCGCCTGGCATAGTCACATGATCATAATCACAATCCACCCGGTGTGGTCACATGCTCAATATCAACATGCAAATTGATAATACAAGAACACATGGGCATGATTAATAAATGCCAAATTTCGTGCTCCTGAGCTAGTATAAGTGGCGTGCTACAGTGTATGCGTGTGCGATTGTACTACTGTAGCCCGAGTCAACAAGTAATATCAAAGACATTGAGTAGATCATCGAATAAACACAAAAAATCGCGTAAGGTGTATGACGTACACTAGGAAAAGCACACCATCGCACAAAAATCAACAACACAATGTCCCTAAGACATCACACATCATCCCTGACACTGCCATCCTTATCTCTCCCATAGCCACCCGTATCACTCTACCCTGACAATATCATTAGCCACCTGTATAACTATTATAGTCCACTTTATCACTCTATATAATGGCCACCCATCACGCTTCCATAACAATATCATTAGTCACCCTTATAACTTCGACAGCCACACGTATCACTCTGTATAATAGCCACCCTTATCATTGTACCCGGACAATAACACAATAGCCACCCTAATCACTCTGTACATTCAACGTCAATGAGATTCCACTTTTATGCCCGCATAACTGTCACGACCCAAAATCCACTATTGGTTGTGATGGCATCAGGAAAGCTAACAGTGATTAATCAGCTTAGTTACTCATTTTATTATTTTTGAAATCATAAATCAAGTAGAGTAAAATCTAGTACTCGTAGAAAACCCATGATTTTATTTTCCAATTTCCGTAAAAATATAAATTACAAGTTGAAATGATAATAATTACGTGAATTACAATAATGAACATCAAGTAGGAACTCCCCAAACCCAGTGTTACAAGTGCATGAGCATCTACTAAGGAGTACAACAATAATACATCTGTTTGGAATACAAGTTAGATAGGAGAATATAAATAACTTTGATGGGGACTCCGTATGCTGAAGATCATAACATGGAATACCACTAACTGTAAAGTCCCCACAACAGCCGCGACTTGGCGCCCAAAAGACCACCATACATATATATATGTATACCTGCACAATAAGTGCAACAAATGTATCAAGCGTACGTAAATCAACGTGTACCCGTTAAGTATCTAGCCTTACTCCGGAGAAGTAGTGACGAGAGGTCGACATCGATACTTATTAGTTGTCTAATAAGTCAAATATAGTAGGAAGTAAACAAATATATGGCGGGGAAATATATAGAATAAGAAAAAATAGGTACGTGGTACTATGCTCCACTGAACAGTAAATTCATGCTCTAAATTATCAGTTACCACTTAAACCAGAGTATAAATGAAATGGACCTCACCAGATAGGTCGTCACAACTCATATCATGAAAACATATGAATACGCTGGTTTCTTGTCAAATATTATGCACGATGTTGCCGAGGCAACGACCCGATCCGATAAGAGTATTTTATTGAAATGTCGAGGCGTACGACCCAATCCTATAATAATGTGTACACTGCAATGGGTCGAATGACACGAACCATGTATGAATCTAGTACACTGCCGAGGAGAACAACCCGCTCCCATAAGAGTGTGGTACATATCCTGCCGAGGCGATCGGCCAGATCCCATTAGAGTAAGAAGCTTTAACGGGTCCTTGACCCCACTCACAAATAAACATGTGAGTTGTGAAGTTTAAGGAAAGCTTTGCGATGAAAACACACAATGCATGAGGAATTCATAAGGGAAGCACAAATATTTCTATGGATTATCATGTAGCTCGTCACATCTCTACAATAGGGAGTCTATCACCCTATGCAAGTCTTGTCTCAAGTGGTAACACAAAACAAATGAATTTATCAAGCAAAGATGACTCAAATTGCACAATTATAGCATGGCATGAACCTTTTTTTTGTAATTATATTTTTCATTAATCACCAACGCAATCATTACGAACCAACAAAGTCATCCTAAAATTGCTATAATCTTTACATTCTTCTATCACTATACCTATACTATAAGCAGTACAAAAGGCTTCTATATAGCATTGCCTTTTTGTCTTTTGTAGTTGATGCTCTTTGCCGTTAGAATTGAAGTTGTTGCATATTTGCTCTTACTATCCCTTGTTCTCTAATGTTGCATATGCATGCCATGTCTCTAGCTATTTGTCTTCATTCCTTTTTCTTCAAAAATTCTTCTATTCCTCTCTTTCCAAATCCCATTAATGTATTTTGCATACATCATTTTCAATATTCTAGCTTTGCACGACTTTCTTTTGGATTGCATAATCAACCATGTAATCACTTGTAACCAATAGTTCGCTGGGCATCACATATTTGTAGCCATCTCAGTAATCTCCACCATACTGCTTTAGAGAAGCTGCATTCACCAAACATATGACATAAGTTGCATCGTGGACTTACTTGGATTCCCCATTTAGTTAGGCTATTTGCTGCTAACATTCTTCCATGGCATTGGATATACATTGTGGATACTACTTTAGTTCTAGCCTCATTATGAAAAATCAAAGATCTCCACACCACTTTGTTGTGACTTCCCAGTAGCCTAGATAAATCTTTGTCTTTGTTTTACTTCTTGCACTTGTTGCATTATTTTCCTAACCTCCATAATCTTCCTCACCATCCAACTTGCCTGTTTTAGGTATATACATTTCCAGCATACTTTGTCCCTTGATTTAGTATGTATGGATCCATCTTATCCAAGCTTTTTCTTTCTTTTGAGCCAAGTCCCATTGAATTTTAGTGATGGCTGCCATATTCCATACTTGAAGATTCATTAGATTGTAGCCTCATGCTGATTTAGGCAGACACATTTTTTCCCAAGCTATTAATGCTCTCTTTGTAATTGTATTAGTGCTAGACCATATGTAGCTTCTACAATAGAGCTCTATTAATTTCATCACTTTTGCTGGCATAATGAACAGTTGAGCCTAATAGGATTGAATGCCAAATATAATTGTATGTACTAATTGCACTCTACCAGCATAAGACAACTTCCGAGCAGTCCAAGAAGAAATTCTTGCTACTATATTCTCAATCAATGGTTTCCATTAAAGTGTGGTTATCTTATTTGTATCCAAAAGTGTCACGCCCCATAACCAAGGAGCGCGACTGGCGCTCAACCGAGTAAATCCGATTGAGCAAGCCTGATAGGTCTTATTCTACCCAACTAATTCGTGAATAAAGAGGAGGTGAACTCCAATAATCATACTTGGTAAATATATCATTAACAACTTTCATTTTTGTTTCCATAAGCAATTTCGGCCATAATAACTAAGTCATTACAATTTTTAGATATAAAGAAAACACATTCGCCAAATACCAACATTTTCCAGCCAAATTCCAATTCTCGTCACCACTTACAACCTGTCCACAGATCCTCTAAATACAACTGAAGGGAGATATGGAAATGCCGGAAACAAGTTGTCGTCTATACCTTAAATGAAAAGTACACGATAACCCAATGACATAGGACCCCAGAATGAAGAGAGGATTGCCAAGTTAGCTGGAAAGAACATGCTGCTACCGTTGATCGCTGCCGCCTATTGTGAAACCACATGCATCCATTAAAGATGCTGCTCCGTTGGAGACATGTTTCCACAATACCAATTTCTGTTTCAATTTCAATTTGATTCACAACACAACACAAAACCACCATGTGTGCAACATAGTGTCTGGTCATGGCCCGATCAGCTAGATCGTCTTACTCAAGACATATCTATTTTCATCAATCATCTCGTTTCTCATTGTGCACATATATTTCAAGTCTTCTAATGCTAATGGCCACAGTCAATAATTCATACCCGGCACTAGGACCCATTTAATAATTCACTTCATTTCCACATATTTCACATCAATATTAATTTCATCAACAAGTCATTCGGTTAAAAACATCAAGCACACGTGAGAGCAAACATGAATCATGGGCGTATAGAGACTGTCACATTCCGTTGCAATTTAACATATTTTCTATAGCATCAATACTTTACTGAGTAAAAAAATAGCGTCATGGAAGAACTTAAATGCATATGGCACATAAGGTCTTACAACACAAATACGTTTGAAATGTTATTTCCTTCATCAATCAAGATTAAGTCTTACACAATTTATAGGGGAGCACCATAGAGGTTCGATTCCTAAGAAGAGGGTGTTTTAGCCATACATACCTCAAAGAGCTTTTAGGCAAATTCCACTTTTAGATGTTATCTTAAATAGTTGAGTCAAGGCTTGTCTCTTAATCTATTTCATATATATATATTTTCTCATTTCATATGCCTCACTAGGCACAAGCATATATGTTATCCGCACTCTATTTCCCCAGTTTATTTCATTTGTTTTCAAGTATCTTTGTAGTTTATCATCGACGAATCAATAATTACCACTCGAGACTATGCCATTTTAATAAGCAATCCTTGCTTTAAACATCTATTATTCAATATAAGGTTCGTTCAAAAGAATTATGTTTATGAGTTTTGTATGGGATAACCCGGAATGAAGATATTTGGGATTTGGGGCCGGTCATACTTAAACTTGCGAAAACAATATGGTATTCGATTCCGAGAGATAAAGTTTCGCCCACATACTTGGTTGAGTTTTCCTTAAGTTACTACAATGCACCAACACCTCTAGCAATAAAAATCTATAAGGAGAGAGAAAAAATCGATTAATGACTAGGAGGATTACCCATGGTGAAACTCTCTAAGGAATTTCATCAATCACCTAACATTCGCAATAAACTACAAGGTCTGAAAATAGAAATTCTTTCTTCCCTCAACCAACTTTAACAAGAACTACCCTAATTAGTTCATTAATATCACATAATACAACTTAGCCCCACATGCATGGACTATTTCTAATCCCCAAAACATATTTGAACCCTTAACTTCTTACATGCAAGTTCTGGAAAAAGGACTTACTAGGATGAAGGACAATCTAGTGGCCATCTTCTTTGGTTCTTGAAGGTTTGATCAAGATTTGGGTGATTATGGAGCTAGGTCTCCTCTTTATTCCTCTACTTTTGCTCTCAACTTTCTCTAAAAATGATCCGAATATCGCCTAAAAGAAGCCCCAAATGTATATATATTAAAATAGAGTCGGGTTTTAAAATGACAAAAATGGTGCCCCGACACAGGTATGCGATCGCATAACAGACATGCGGTCCGCAAAGTGGCCGCAAAAGTGGGGCTTCAAAACTTAAATTCTCTGACTGGGTATGCAACCATTCTGCGGTCCGCATACCCATTCTGCGATCGCATAATGCACCGCAAAACTCCCTCCGCAAAACTCAAGGGCGATTATACGGTCCGCATAATGATTATGCGACTGCATAATCGACCGCATATCAGGCCTCAAAATTGGCCAACTCCCTGATTCACTCTGCGGCCATTATGCGGTCCTCAAAGAGATTATGCGACCGCATAATGGGCCACAAAAATGCACTCATTTTAAAACATTTTCCTTTACTCCAAAAATATATTATTCAATCCAAAAATTCTGAATCGGGGCGACCAAGCTCTCCGTGAAGAATTTCTAATATTATAACATATAAATCTAACCACGATACCACAAGGTTCTGGGTTTTTAGTTAAAATTATACAGGTCCCTACAAAAGGAATCCCCAAGTATTTAAAAGGTGGCTCCTCTAATGAATAACACGTATTTTGTAGAATCCTCACTTTTCTGTCTGTGTCACTCCACCAAAATAAATGGCACTCTTAGTGAGGTTGTCTTGTAATCCAGATGCTGCTGAGAATTATTTGAAGCAGTCATGCAAAGCTTGAACTGAGCTACTATCACCTTTGGCAAACATAAGCAGATTATATGCAAAGCAAAGGTGAGTTATGTTGAGTGTGCCACGCCTTGGATGGAATTTGTATTCTTTGACTCGCTTCAATCCTCTAATTAGTCTGCTTAAGTATTCCATTGCAATTGCAAACATAAATGGTGACATAGGGTCACCCTGTCTAAGTCCTTTGGCAGCTACAAAAGGCTTTGTCAATTAACCATTGATCATGATTGAGTAGCTCACTGTTGATATACATGTTTTCACCCATTGGATGAACTTTGTGGGAAAGCATAAGTACTCCATTTGTTGATCCAAGTACACCCATTGCACTGAGTCATAGGCTTTCATCATGTCTACCTTCAACATACATCTAGGAGAAATATGTTTTCTGTTATAAGTATTGACTAATTCGTGAGCTAATGATGTTATCGGCAATTTTCCTCCCAGGAATAAACCCTGCTTGAGCTTCAGATATGATGTGTGGCATTATCTTCTGTAATCTGCCAGCAATGACTTTTGAGATAAGCTTGTATAATACAGTACAATAGGCAATGGATCTGAAGTCTTTGATTATTACAAGATTAGGCATTTTAGGTAGTAAAGTAATGGTAGTGAAATTGATTGCTGGAAACATTACTCCTGTATGAAAGAATTCTTTCACTACTGCATACATTTCTTCTTTGATCACTGGCCAATCTTTCTTGAAAAATTATGCATTGTAACCATCTATACCAGGAGCTTTATCACTTCCTATATCTTTTATCCCCTCATAGATCTCTTGATCAGTTACTTCTGCACACAATTCTTATTGTTGTTGCTCTGTCAAGGTTGGACCATTTCTCATCACCATCATATTAACAGCAGGTAGTACATGTGCACTGGATCCCATCAAGATTTTGTAGAAAGAAAGTATCCCCTCCTTGATAGTTGTTGGCTCTATGATAGTACTACCTGATAATGCTTGTAATTTAGTGATCTGATTTTTTTGTTGCCTTTCCGTCATGAATGCAGAAAAGAACTTGTTGTTGAAATCTCCCAGTTTGATCCAACTATCTCCTCTTTGATAGCATGGTGTGAACCTAAGTCTACTCGGACTTAATCAAGAATTCTAGCATACGCACGGACACTCGTCACCTCATACATGCGTAGCTCCCACAACATTTAGCACATAAGAATATAACACCTACATGGTAAATTCCCCCACACAAGGTTAGACCGGAGACTTACCTCACTCTGAAGTTCCATAACTGACTCCAATGCCACTCTAACACCTCAAACCGATGACCGTCGCTCCAAAACTAGCCAAACAATATGCAAACCAATAAAAACATACTCTAATACTCGTAATAAATCAATTTATAACAATTTTCAACTCCACTCAAAAAATCAATAAAGCATCCCCGGGCCCTCATGGCCAGAACTCAAAAATCTCACAAAATCAAACAACACATTCAATTACGAGTCCAACCATACTAGTTTCACCAAAATTCGATTCCGCATCGTTATTCAAAACTCAAAATTTCACAACATGAAACTTTAGACAAAAATCCCAAATTTCTATTTTTAAATCATCAACCAAATACCAAAAAAAAGATAGATTCATGAAATGTAATCAAACCCGAGTAGAGAACACTTGCCCCAACCGATATGGCAAAACTAAAAATTGATTCAATCTGAGTTCCATAGCTCGAAATATGATAAAATGCCTGAAACGCCCGAAATTTAGCTTATGCCCGGGTATTTACCCTTAGTTATTGTGGAAAATGCTTTGCGATTATGAAGCACAACTTTTTTCAGCTCAAAATTTCCATTTTGCGACCGCGAAAAACCAATCGCAATCGCGAAGCACAAGCTGCTCAACTCCTCCAGATATCCTTTAGTATAATTGTTATAACATTCTATACAAAACTTCAAATAAAAAATGGTTTAACTTTCTTAATATTGAATACCAAGGGCTACAACTTGTATTTTTTTATCATCTTCAAATTCTTTATAGATTGCAAGATATGAGCTTCCAAAGTCAGTCATGTGCAACATAAATTTCCTCTTAACCGACGCTGAAACTGCCTCTGTGAGCGCGTTTCATAGACCCCTTTCTCCCATTTTTCTCTTCGCAAACCCAACTAATGTCCACGATCGCGATGCACACTGCTATGGTCAAAAGAAGCAGTTAAAAGTAGCCTAGAAATGTTCCGAAGCCACCTCAAAACGCACCTGATCCCTTTGGTACACCGTCTGAACATGGCAACAGGTACAAATACCTTATACAAACTTATCCAAAGGATCAAAACGCCACAAATAACATAAAAAACATGAAACGATGATAAAAAGCTTTATTTTAGTTTTCAAACATTCAAACTTGCACGAATGCATACGAATCATATCAAAACTTTTCGGAATAACGCCAAACTTTACGCACAAGTCACAAATCATGATAAAAACGTATTCCAAACTCGAAACCCCAAGCGAACATCGATATCACCAATGTACACCTCAAAACAAACATAAAAATTCTAAAATTTTCAAAATGCCAACTTTCCACAATAAGCGTTGAAATGCTCCCAATGACCTGATACTCAATCTGAACATATGCCGAAGTCTGGAATTATCATACAAACCTATTGGAACCTTCAAATTTTTATTCTGAGGTCGTTTACTCAAGAGAAAAACTTAGCGAAATCTTCTAACTTAAAGTTTCCGAAATTAGAACTTTCCATCTGAATCAACTGTGATTTTCCCAAAATTTGATTCCGACTATTCGTACAAGTCATTTAACATGAAGTGAAGCTACAAAATGCCTCAAACCTCCATGCAACGCGTTAGAGCTCAAAACAACCGGCCGGGTCTATCACTACCTAAGTCAGAGGGCCACGACGGGCACCTGTTGCCTTACTCGATCGTGTACCAACGTAACATATCTTTCTTATTACACCATGATGGGTAAACGGGCCCGAAGGACTGTCATAAGATAACAAGAATAAAATATAAGGGAATACTAGACATAGGACGACCCAACATAATACAGAAACTTATACATGTGACATACGGGCCTATAAGGACGACATGATCATTTGTACACTCAAAACATAGGCTGCCAAGTCCATACAAATATCCATATACATGACATCCGTCTACAAGCCTCTAAGAGTACATAGACGTCATAAATCCGGGACAGGGCCCTGACATACCAATCAAAACATTTCCAAAGCATACTGACCAAATAGAATCTTCGAAACAAGTGAAGTCCACCAACACCTTCCGTTGAGCTAATATACCACTAGGAGGACTACCAACTTGTCTATCGGGACCTACGGGCATGAAACACATCATCCCCAATCAAAAGGGACGTTAGTACAAATAAAGTACCAAGTATGTATGACATGAAAATCAGTATATAAAAGACATGACTGAAACATGGAGTAAGTGACTCAACCTGTAAGTCTAAATATCTCTATGAATCTTGAAACATTTATAATGCCATGCATATGCGTATAAATGTCGTATCATGCATAGGTATATGCGTACATAACGTCATCAAGCCTCTGAGGGCATTCCATCATATCATCTCAGCCTCAGTGGGCGAAATCATCAACCGTATACCAACTCATTATAGGGTGGTGCGTATACCAACTCATTATATGGTGGTGCGTATATACTGCCATAACCTTTTCGCATACCCCATGTACATATAATATACGCGTATATAACACAATCTGATCATAGGTCAATGTACGTATATAAATAAATGCTATGCATAATGAAGTAAGTCAATAAGATCTCTTGAAAAATCATAAGACCCATTAAAGTAGGACATATGGGAAATAAAGAACATAGGCATCCCTAGTGCTTCTATGAATAGAGAAATTTATGAAAGTTGAGTGTTTGCTCGTTCCGTCTATATCGTATGGATCATGCCAAAAATAAATAAGGGATAGCTTTAACATATCTTTGTCATTACCGAACTACACGTTGTCGGTTCAGCCTGTTAGTGTAACAACCCGGCCGATCGTTCCGTGAGATTAGCTCTGTTTCCCCCATTTCTGATTTATCATATGTTTCTTAGCCTGTTTATTTTGTGTTGGGTCAATTGGTTTGGGTTCGGAGTGGTCGTGGTGAGAATTAAGACACTTAGTCTCTTAAATTAGCTTAATAGTTGAAAAAGCCAACTGGGAGTTCACTTATTGGTAAATGACCTCGGAATGCAAGTTTTATCGTTCAGATAGATTCGTTAGGTGATTTGGGACTTAGGAGGGTGTTCGGAATGAAGTTTTGATGTCCGGTGTAGAATTAGCATTGAATTGGCGAAAGTTAGTTTTTGGCGATTTCCGGTCGGCAGTGAAAAATAGGCTATACGGGTCGGAATGGAATTCCGACAGTTGGACCAGGTTCGTAATGTCAGTTTGGGTATGTGTGCAAAATTTTAGGTCAATCGGATGTGTTTTGGTTGGTTTCGGCATTGTTGGCGAAATTCAGAAGTTTCAAAGTTCATAGGTTTGAATTTGATGTAATTTTGGTGCTTTTATGTTGTTTTTTTGTGTTTCGAAGGCTCGACTAAGTTTGAATGATGCTATGAGGTGTGTTGGTATGTTTGGTTGGGGCCCCGAGGGGCTCAGGATTGATTTCGAATAGTTGGCGGGGGTTTGAACATAGGAAATTTGCATCAAATGACTACTGTTGTTAAGCTACTGGTGTGGCCGCACCTGCAGATGGGCAGCCGCAGGTGCGACGCCGCAGGTGCAAAGTTCCATGCGCAGGTGTAAAAAGAGTCTAGGCAGGAGGAGTCTGCAGGTGCGAAGAGTTGGCCGCACCTGCGAAGCCGTAGGTGCGGAGAAGTGATCGCAGGTGCGAGAATTTGGTCAGATAGTGGGATTTCGCAGGTGCGCACATGGGACCGCAGGTGCGCACATGGGACCGCAGGTGCAGGTCCGCAGGTGCAAGGAAAGGTCCGTTGGTTCAGATTAACTACGCAAAACATTATAAAGAGTGCCTCCACGAAATTTTGGTTATTCTTCCATTGTTGCATGCGGTTGGAGATTATTTGAGAGCAAATTGAAGAAAGAATTTGAGGGTCTTCAGTGGAGGTAAGTTCCCGGATTATAAATCTCATTCCTATGCTATTTTGATTCGGATTAGTCTTGTAATTTGAAGAATTACAGTAGAAAAAGTTTGGAAAAATGGGAGGAAAGATTTGAAAATTTCCTTTGGTAACTTGAGTGGGCAATTGTGTTCCGATTTTGATGTTCTTGGTATATACAGACTCGCGGGAGGACTAGAATTCTTGTGATGTAATTTTTATCAGATTTTGAGACGTGGGCCCAAGGCTCGGGTTTGGCCGAATTTCAAGATTTTTCTATAAATTGATAATTTTCGATTGGGTTGTGTTCATTTAGCGTATTTTGATGATGTTAATATGGGTTTAGTTAGATTCGGAGCAATCAGGAGGCAATTTGAGGGGCAAGAGCATTGCGAATTAGTATTGTGGCCCGGTAGAGGTAAGTAATGGATATAAATCTTGTCCTAAGGGTATGAAACCGCGAACTTCACATTTCTCATTGTTTTTAGAATGGCGCACATATCGGATGACGAGTATGTGGCACGCATTGATTTTTGGATTGGACTTAGTCCTCTCCGCGGCAACTATTGAGTTGCGTATTTTACTCTAAATCATATGTTTAATTATGTTCTACACACTATTGCTATATTAGGGCTATAAGCCGTGTTTAGGGCCTCGTGCCGACTTGTTTAAACCCCTTGGGGGCTTTTTTACTGCTATTTCCTCACTGTTGATTTATGATTTACACTAAGTCATGTTGTGCTTACTCTTTTCGAAACTCAGCCTTGTTGACAATATTTTAAGATATAAAAATGATATTTTGGGTCGAGTACCCTGTTTTTACTGATACGCCCGAAGGGCTTTTGAGTAGTTCAGACCAAGTGAGGCCGAGGACCTGATTTGTGAGGATATGATACGCCACGACGTGGCTTGATATTAGCGCTTGGGCTGAAGGTGCCCCTCCAGAGTCTGTACACACCCCCAGTGAGCGCATGTACCTACTGAGTGTGAGTGCCGAGTGCCGAATGACGAGTGATTGGGAGGCATGAGTAACTGTGAGGTATGCCCGAGGGGCTGATCATGAGTGACTGTGAGGTATTCTTGAGGGGATGATTATGAGTGACTGTGAGGCATGCACGAGGGGCTGCTTATGATACATGTTTTTGCCAGAGGGGCTATTTATGATTTTACCACTTTCACTCTGAACTTATGAAATATGTTTTGCCTGAGGGGCCTTTGTATGATTTTCAGCATTTTTTTACACTAAACTTCTTGAAAGTTATGTTGAAACTATTGGCAATTGTATTTCCAAAAATATTTTTACTGAAATCGGCTTTTAAGCGTGATGATTTGACGTATACATTGTTGGAAAGAAAGATTGTGCTTATTGTGAATTGATGAATTAATTTTTATGTGTTTCTTGCTGCTCAGACCTAATTTATTTTCATTACTACTGAGTTGGTGTACTCACATTACTCTCTGCATCTTGTGTGCAGATGCAGGTGTTAGGGCAGGGTGAGTTGTGTATCTGTTCCAGAGATTTCTCGGAGGTTTGCGAGGTATGTGCATGCATCCGCAATCCTGCTCTCTCTCCTGCTTACTACTATAGAATTATTATTTTTTTTGAGTTGTATATTTTATGTAGATGCTCATGACTAGTGACTACGGGATCTCGTGGGCTGTATTTTATATTCGGTATAGCTTTAACTCTTTTAAGAATGTATAAAGGAAACCTTTAGGAGTTATCAGTTTAGTAAAGATGTAAATGGAAACTTATTATGATTTGAGTGTAGTTTTGGCTGGCCTAGTTCCTTGATAGGCGCCATCACGACTGGCTTAGATTTGGGGTCATGACAAGTTGGTATCAGAGCGTTAGGTTAGATAGGACTCACTAGTCATGAGCAGGTTTTGTAGAGTCTTGCGGATCGGTGCAAAGACGTCTGTAGTTATCTTAGAGAGGCTGCAGAACCCTTAGGAAATCTCACATTCTTGAATTCTTGTCGTGCGAATCCATTTTATTTAGCCAAGAGCGTAACTCTTGTATTCCTTCCAAATATTCGAATGCGCACGAGAGCTCTTGGTATCAGCTGTGCATCGACGGCTTGTGACTTCCATGGATGAGATGTGATTTTGGCATGTTTGTAATGGGCCAGTCTAGAGGACTCGAGGCCGGATTCGTTCTATGGCTTGAGTGCTGAGATTTCGTTGTGTGGACACATGTATTTGGGGACTTATATGTCTGTTGATGTCCTTATTTACGGGACTTTGTGACTGGATGACTATGTGGTGAGAGTGATTTAATGGTTAGATGTGTTAAGACTTGATTTGTGAGAAAAGGGTTGGCTGGAAATGTGGCATGATTTATTGAGTGTTTGATTTCTGTCTCAGTTTGGTATTTGGACTTGAGTTGTGAGTATATTGGAAAACCTCTCGTGTTCTCTAGATGTGGAGTGAAGCGGATCCTTCTGTCGTGATATGACTTCCTTCTAATGTCCTTTGGGCTGATCATTGCCCCAATAACGTTCATGTATCTGATTAGCGGTGTATTACAGTCGTATTACCACTCCTTGTTATTGTATTCATTGATGGCGTCCTGGCATATTTGTGTAGCCAGGATATTTGAGGATGGCATTATAAGGATTCAGGGAGGAAAGACTCTACACAAAGTTCTCTGAGTGTGAATCTTGGATCAGTTCTGTAGCGTTCTTGGGACACGTGGTGTCCAGTGAGGGTATCCATGTGGTCAGACGTGTGTCGGTAGAGTTCCGGAAGATCAAGATTTCTTTGAACACCGCTCTAGTGTTAGATCTGCCATCGGCTCCAGGTTCTTACCGCGTATTGTGATGCCTCGAGGGTAGGCGTTGTTTGTGTTTAGATGCAGAAAGGTATAATGATTGCGTGATAGTTATGGTCTTCAAAAGTTTATAGAGAGATATCATTTGAGGCTAAGCGGGCAGGGGTATCTCCTGTGGGTTGTCCTAGGGTGTGTGATCCTTATGATGTTCTGTAGTAAGTTCTCTTCTACCAGTAAATCATATATATTGTAATTTTAGTTTAGATCGCTTGTGGAAGTTGGCATAACTATTACAATTGTTAATGCGAGATTTTTGCAGATGACTTGAGTTGTCAGACGGGTTGTGTTATTATGAGGGTTGTGAGTTATTGGTTGTCTTGGTCATTGGCTTTGAGCCAAGTGGGGGAGTCTGTTAATGATAAGTTGATTACACGATTTTGTGTGTATTATTTTCAGTTCGAGGTATATTGGTAAATCAGTTATGACCTGCAGTTGTGGGGTCTGGGAATGACTCGAGTAATGAAAGTTCTTCGATACAGGTTGTAATGTACTCTATGGGTAAATAAATTCTATGGAATGATTGAGAGGTAATTGTAAAAGGTGTAGTGCATGCAGTGTATGAATTTTCCTGTGGGTTCAAGTTAGTGGATTACTTTCCTAGTATGTTAGTGTGCGAACGGGTCAGGTCGATTCTGCCTAATTGGTCAGTGTGATTGAAATTTACGTTGGAGGGTATCATGACTTATAACATTTCTACGTTATCATGGATTCTATATATCAATATCAGGAAAGTAAAGGTAGTGGCTTTAGATTCGCAGAAAGTCTCTTCAAGATAAGTATTTTGAGTGTGATACTCTTTGGGATATTTGACGGAGTATTCGGCGGCTTACGAGCTTTAGACGATACAATTTTATGCTTGGGACTCGTGAAGTGAGTCTGGGTTAAAAATTGTGGTATTACGGCAAGGAGAAGTATCAATTTGAAGGTAAGTCAGAAGAAACTTCGTAAATAGGGCAACTTGGTAGTAGGTCGGATCAACATGGTAAGGGATACGATTAGTTCTTTTTGTGTTCATGAGGTGACGAGTTTTTACGGGTGTTTCAGCAATGCTCTTGGATTTTTGGTGGCCTGCGTAGCTTGGTTGAGTTATAAGGATTCATTCCTGATTGTTTGGTGTTGCGCAAATGGGATTTAGATAGTTCCTGAAGGTTTCTACCACGGTTAAGGGTGCATATTTTCTTCTAGCGTGAGGTGCGGGTGACGTGTAGTGAATTTGCTTCTAAATGGGATCAAATGGATGTTCTTGTCTAGTTGGGTACGTAGTTGCATGTGGCTCAGAAGGGATCAAGAAGTTCCCATTATTTTCCTAGGATGGCATGGCGTATGCGGTATGTGGGTAGAGTTGAGATTTGCATATGTGAGGTCGCGGTTCAGTTCTAGAAGGAAGGTCAAAACAAATTTCTTAGGCATCATAGATGGTTTGAGATGACTAGTTAAATGATATCACTAATTGGTGAGCTTAATGAGGGTATACATTTCAGAAAGAGCAATGTGTTTGATTTAAGGGTACTTCATTGGTATCGCGACACTCTCTTGTTGGATCGACTATTGATATTCAAGGTTGCTTGGTGACACGGAAGAATAGTAGAGGTATCCATCGTGGAATGATTGAGTGTTTGGGATGTGCCATCTATTCGAGCGGTGGAGTTGAGATCAGATATAGTGATCCCTGCGCTTCATGGACTTCGAGACTGAGAGTTCTCATAAACAGGTTATTTTGTGGTAGTGAACTGTGAAGATGCGAGCAGAGCTAGTCAGATGTTAGTATGTACCATGATTTCCGTCATTGTGAACTTTTCGGTAAGTTATCTATTTGTTATGGGTGACCAGAGTTAATTTAGGGTTACTGGTAGGCTAATATGGGTGTGTGTTCTGCACCGGGTCGGAATTGTTGGCTCCGAATTTCTATTATTGAGGAATGTACCATTGGATTGTGATTGAGTTTATTCATGTTCTGGAGTGATCTCTGAGTTACTCTTTGGTGTTGCGAGGAGTAGTGATTATTGGTTATATGCACATATCGTGCGGTTCTAATTGGGCATTATAGCTAGATTTGAGTAAGGTAAGTAATTGGGTGTTGCGGGATTGAGACGTGTTGATTATGTACCTTCTGATTCGTGTGGCATGGTATCGTCCGGTTTCCCCGTGGTTATGGAAATGCACTTTGAATACTTGATGTCGAATTTTGAATGGTTATTGATTTTGGGCAAGGTGTCTTGAAGTATTTCAAGTGGACCAGCACTTTGATTAGATCGCAGTGTAGCGGAGTTACATAGGGGTATGACCTTTGGTATTGGATTCGTGTGTTTTGAGATTAGCCCTGTTTCCCCGTTTCTGCTTTATCATATGTTGCTTAGCCTGTTTATGTTGTGTTGGGTCGGTTGGTTCGGGTTCGGAGTGGTAGTGGTGAGAATTGAGACACTTAGTCTCTTAAATTAGCTTAATAGTTGAATAAGTAAACTGGGAGTTGACTTATTGGTAAACAACCTCAGAATGCGAATTTAATGGCTCGGATAGCTTCTTTTGGTTATTTGGGACTTAGGAGTGCGTTCGGAATGAAGTTTTGATATCCGGTGTAGAATAAGGCTTGAATTGGCGAAAGTTAGTTTTTGGCGATTTCTGGTCGGTATTGGAAAATAGGCTATAGGATTCAGAATGGAATTCCAATAGTTGGAGCAGGTTCGTAATGTCATTTTGGATACATGTGCAAAATTTAAGGTCAATCGGATGTGATTTGGTTGGTTTCGGCATCGTTGGCAAAATTCATAAGTTTCAAAGTTCATAGGTTTGAATTTGATGTAATTTTGGTGTTTTCATGTTATTTTTGGTGATTCGAAGGCCCGACTAAGTTTGAATGATGCTATGCGGTGTGTTGGTATGTTTGGTTGGGGCCCCGAGGGGCTCGGGATTGATTTCGGATAGTTGGGGGGGTTTGAACTTAGGAAATTTTAAGCAAATGACTGCTGGTGTTAAGCTACTGATGTGGCCTTACCTGTGGATGGGCAGCCGCAGGTGCGACGCTGCAGGTGCGAAGGTCCATGCGCAAGTGCGAAAAGAGGCTATGCAGGAGGAGTCCGCAGGTGCGAAGAGTTGGCCGCACCTGCGAAGCCGCAGGTGCGGAGAAGTGATCGCATGTGCGAGAATTTGGTCTGATAGTGGGATTTCATAGGTGCGCACCTGGGACCGCAGGTGCAGGTGCGAGGAAAGGTCCACAGGTGCGGATTAACTGGGCAGCACAGTATAAAAGAGTGCCTCCGTGAAATTTTGGTCATTCTTCAATTGTTGCATGTTGTTGGAGCTTATTTGAGAGCAAATTGAAGAAAAAATTTGAGGGTCTTCAGTGGAGGTAAGTTTCCGGATTATAAAATTCGTTCCTATGCTATTTTGATTCGGATTAGGCTTGTAATTTGAAGAATTGAAGTAGAAAACGTTTGGAAAAATGGGAAAAATGATTTGGAAATTTCCTTTGGTAATTTGGGTGGGAAATTGTGGTTCGATTTTGATGTTCTTGGTATATACAGACTCTTGGGAAGAAAGGGTTCTTGTGATGTAATTTTTATCGGATTTCGAGACGTGGGCCCAGGGCTCGGGTTTGGCCGAATTTTGAGATTTTTTTATAAGTTCATAGTTTTCGATTGGGTTGTGTTCCTTTAGCGTATATTGATGATGTTAATCTGGTTTTAGTTAGATTCGGAGCAATCGGGAGCCAATTTGAGGGGCAAGAGCATCACAGGTTAGTATTGTGGCCCGGTAAAGGTAAGTCATGGCTATAAATCTTGTCCTGAGGGTATGAAACCCCGAACTTCATATTTATCACTATTTTTAGAATGGCGCACATATCAGATGACATGTGGCGCGCACTGATTTTTGGATTGGACTTGGTCCTCTATTCGGAAACTATTGAGTAGCGTATTTTACTCTAAAACATATGTTAAATTATGTTCTAAAGACAATTGCTATATTTGGGCTATAAGCCGTGTTTGGGGCCTCGTGCCGACTTGTTTAGTTCCCTTGGGTGCTTTTTTACTGTTATTTCCTGACTGTTGATTTATGATTTACACTCAGTCATATTGTGCTTACTGTTTTCGAAACTCAGCCTTGTTGACGCTATTTTAAGATATAAAAATGATGTTTTGGGTCGAGTACCCCGTTTATACTGATACGCCCGAGGGGATTTTGAGAGGTTATGACTGAGTGAGGCCGAGGGCCTGATTTGTGAGGATATGATATGCCACGAGGTGGCTTGATATTAGCACTTGGGCTGAAGGAGCCCCTCTGGAGTCTGTACACACCCCAGTGAGCAAAGATACCTACTGAGTGCGAGTGCCGAGTGCTGACTGACGAGTGATTGGGAGGCATGAGTGACTGTGAGGTATGCCAGGGGCTGATCATGAGTGACTGTGAGGTATGCCCGAGGGGCTGATTATGAGTGACTATGAGGCATGCCCGAGGAGCTGATTATGATACATGTTTTGCCTGAGGGGCTACTTATGATTTTACCACTTTCACTCTGAACTTATGAAATATGTTTTGCCCGAGGGGACTTTTTATGGTTTTCAGCTTTTTTTTTACACTAAACTTCTTGAAAGTTATGTTGAAACTATTGGCAAGTATATTTCCAAATGATTTTTACTGAAATCGGCTTTTAAGCGTGATGATTTTACGTATACATTATTGGAAAGAAAGGTTGTGCTTATTGTGAATTGATGAATTGATTTTTATGTGTTTCTTGTTGCTCATACCTGATTTATTTTCATTACTACTGAGTCGGTGTACTCACATTACTCCCTGCACCTTGTGTGCAGATCCAGGTGTTAGGGCAGGGTGAGCTGTGTATCTGTTCTAGAGATTTCTCGTCCGCAGTCCTGCTCTCTCCCCTGCTTACTACTATAGAATTTATTTTCTTTTGAGTTGTATATTTTATATAGATGCTCATGACCGGTGACTCCGGAATCTCGGGGGTTGTATTTAATATTCGGTATAGCTTTAGCTGTTTTAAAAATGTTTAATGGAAACCTTTATGGGTTATCAGTTTAGTAAAAATGTAAATTGAAGCTTATTATGATTTGAGTGTAGTTTTGGCTGGCCTAGTTCCACGATAGGCGTCATCACAACTGGCTTAGATTTGGGGTCGTGACAGTTAGTACTTCAACCACAACAAATAATAAGGGTCTATTGTTAAGCTTACGATAGCTAGAACTCGACACAAATGAGCGACTAGCTCATCCACGAAATTTTGGACAACACCTCCCCTTATTCTTTTCACTTTCCTGAAGTCCACAAACAACACCAACATGTACAAAATATCAACAAACATATTACATCAATATCCAACCTTATATCCATTGCAATACATCACCAAAACAGTCCACACAATCTCATACAATAACCATGTTCTACTTTGCACTTTTCCATCCCTATAACTTAACTAGAACTTGGATACACTTCGATAATGACAACCACAATATACTCAGGTTATACGTACTAATTTTTAAGCCAGAAAACCACATAATAACGAACTCTTAACAGTCCACAAATTACAACAACTGAAAGTTGATTTTCAGATTATTACTTCATAAATTCTTACTCCCGCAACTTAGTTAAGGCACCAATAAGATTAAACACTACATGTCCAAGACAATACTCTTATGTGACAACCATATAATAATATGAAACTACTCCAAACAGTCGATAACACCACAAAACGTGAACTCAATTCCCAGCCCCTACTTCACAAGTCTTTCACCAAACATCCTAGCTAGAACATAGATAAACTCAAATATATGAAGGAGGGAGGATTTTCTTACCTATATCAGATCTTATAGGGATGAAACAGTTGTAGTCTAATTCCCTTGATGGACATTAACTTGATTCACATTAGATCCTTCAAGATTAGAGATTACCCTTTAACTTGAATTGAAAGAAGAAGAAGATTATCAACAACTTCTTGAGAGTTTGGAGTAGGTTAATTTGGGAGAGAATTTAGTGGCTTTCTTTATTTTTCTACTACTTAGATATTATGAGGATATGTGACTTGATTCAGTCCCTAAAAGGTCCCTTTTGGATAACCTACACGTGTCCATTTAGGTGGATTAATTTTGGCCTTCCCTTTTAGCAAGTAGGTGACACACCGACTTATCACCTACTTGGTTAATTTATAGGTGTCACATGCTGCCTTTATTCACTTAGACACGTATCTTACCCTCATTTAACAAGCACGACATGTGTTAAGTAGCTCAAGCTAGTAGGACGGGCAAGCAAGTAGCACAAACAAGTATTCCAGTAAGCAAGCAACCATAATTTATGTATCCATTATCTCATTTGTCTTTTCCAAGTCTCATTCAACTTAACTTACTTAAGACTTCGATAAATCTTCCTTATCCTTGTAAAGGGATTTCATTCCTTCTGCGCTTACTTCAACCAACTGATGACTTACTTTTATTTACTAAAATATGGGGTGTAACATCATTCCCCGTTTGGAACATTCGCCCGCGAATGTTGGATGATGCACTTATCTTCTCATAATCAACAAATACTTTAATACTATTCTTGCCAGCAAGGCAACTATTTTGTGAATAAATCCAAAGGCAAGGACATTCGCCCCATTAGGCCTCTTTCTCACACCATGACATGTGGTCAGAATTCTTCCAATATCACAACTGTTGCTACCTTCTTTCAGGTAGCCTATGCAAATATGTCCTTGTACGCGTGCCTATGCAACTTTTCTCTCCATTTTCATTTAGCTTTTAGCCAATCTCGAGGCCTCACTTTGCGAGGTGTAGTGACGTTCTTGGTATGGTACTTTATCGAACTTACAATGATTGCTATATTCTATTTCCGAGACTCAGAACGTTTTTCCGTCCATTGTTAATTCACCTTAATGTTGACCTACAATCCACAAGTAATAACTTGAAACTTCTTAAGTAATACATTGTCACTAGGGCTCATGTCTCATCGATGAACATCTGAAGATACTTTCCTGATCATCCTTAGGGATTCTACTATACTTCAATAATCATATTTCATAATGTCATAGTGCCATAGATTTTCTTATGTTATTTTGAAACCTCAAGTGCGACATAATGTCGCCTCTAACTCTTCTTTGCTCTCATAACTAGAACTCTAGGAATATGTGCTACTGACGACACCGCTATCATTTATTGATACTGGCTCCCAATGCTTCTAGCACTCTATCAGAAGTATGGACTGTTCACAACCTTCTGCACGTTAGTATCTCATACCTTTTTTTACCTTTACCTTACATACCTTTCGCATTGTATCTTCAATCTCTTTCATAACCTCCATTCCACATAGGTATAGTTCACATCCACAACTTGAAGCTTTACTATAATACTTGCACCTCTAGTGCATACACAATCCGATGAAAGCTTCATACCGACTTCCTATGCGGCTGGTACTCTTCAAACTGACTTTATCATAGAGCCATTATAGAATATGTCTGATGTACTATCTCTCTTGTGCCTCTGAAATTAAGAGTGATTCTGCATAGGTTTCAATCACGATTTCTATAATTATGTCGGTCCAATAACCCCTGATTTATTTTATTGACGTAACTCTTTAGTTTCCTCTTCATTCTCAACTTTTATGTAGGCTTAAGCTATCTTCCAATCTGTGGCTCAGGGTATTATTTTTTATTTTAGCCTTTTATGGATGCTATGATGTATCCATGATATACTCTTCTAACAATGCAATCCTTTGTCTATGACCCCGGCTCAATTCCTTCTTTTAAATAATATTGGAGTCTTCTACAGTTGTATGAATGTCAATATATATGTTGCATGGATAATACTCCAAAATAATAAACGTGTTTATAACGTAGTGAACTATGGGTCATTGATAAAATAATTCCTTCTGTTCCTTCTCAGCTTTCTTTAAACGCTAGCAATTACTTTTCCTTGTCATTGTGCCACATGCGGCATGAATAATTGGCTTATCTTAGTTCCCACAAATACTTGAATTCCCTGTGACTCATATGATCTCAAATGTCACTTTTGTATTTTTCTCACTTCTCATTCATTAGCCACGGTAGGTGCCACTTTCTTATGGATGGCATACACTGTTGTAATGAGGTTGTGTTTACATGAACATTTCTTCTTCAAGTTACTATGTTTAGGTTGAAGCCTTCTTCCTTATTTCTCCAGCTAGTCTTTCATTGTAGTACTTAGGGAGGATCCTCTGACTCTTTGTAAAGTTGCGAGCTTAATACATCATATACTCGACGTAATTTTTTTTATGTTCTTCCTCGCCTATAAATATGTTACACCCCATGTTTTCATACGTGGAAGTACGCCATAAGTAAACTGATATAAGCTCGGAAATGAGATGTTATATTATGCATTTTCGTACATTAAAGTTTCATCATAAGTTAATTGAGGTCCCTGTAAATTCATGAAGGTGAGAGGGTAAGAAAATAAAAGAAAATGAGTTTCGGCAAAATTTAAATTTTTGGGATAAAATACGGTCCGAGCTATAATACCTGATATTTATGGACTAGTGCCATACAAGGTACCACATGACCATGATAGTAAGATGTATAAAGTGTGTTAAAAGTGGTTAGTATTTTAAGTAATTTGAGATAATTCTTAATGGTTAATGGGAGAAAGTTAATTAAGAAATTAGTGGATAAATCTTTTGGATAAGCCCTTAACTTTAACGTGGAAATCCACCAATCCAACAATGTGACTCTTCTCCCTCAAGGTCTGAAGCACAACTCTCAAATACTGCTCATGATCCTCCCGAGATCGGAAATACACCAAGATATCGTCAATGAACACGATGACGAAAGAATCCAGATAAGGCTGGAATACACTGTGCATCAAGTGCATAAAGGTTGTTGGGGCATTGGTCAGCCCGAATGACATAACCGAAAACTCATAATGACCATATCTAGTCCTGAAGGCAGTCTTCGGGATATTGGGCCCCTGAATCTTCAACCGATGATAGCCAGAACGTAAGTCAATCTTGGTAAACACCCTGGCACCCTACAAATGATCAAACAAGTCATATATACGATGCAAGAACCAATACACATAGAACACCGTAACCCTGTTCAGTTGCCGATAATCAATACACATACGCATAGAACCATCCTTCTTCTTCACAAAGAACATCGGCGCTCCCCAAGGTGACACACTAGGCCGAATGAACCCCTTATCCAGGAGTTCCCGAATCTTCTCCTTTAATTCCTTTAGCTCCATTGGCGCCATAGATAAGGTGGGATATAAATAGGCTGAGTGCCTGACACCAGGTCAATGCCAAATTCAATGTCCCTGTTAGGTGGCATGTCTGCAGGAAACACGTCCGGAAAAATCACGGACCACAGGTACCGAATCAATAGAAGGAGTCTCACCACTGACATCCCTTACAAAGGCCAAATATGATAAACACCCCTGTTCAACCATACGCTGAGCCTTCGGGTAGGAAATCACCCTGCTAGGCACATACTCGGAAGAACCTCTCTACTCAACCATGGGAAATCCGGGTATAGCTAAGGTCACAGTCTTAGCGTGACAATCAAGAACAACATGACATAGAGATAGCCAATCCATGCCCAATATTACGTAAAAACCAATCATGCTAAGTAATAATAGGTCCACTCGGGTCTGAAAACCCCCAATAGATATCACACATGACCGATGCACACGGCCCACATCAATAGATTCGACCACCAGATTCGACACTATCATGCCCCAAAACCAAGGAACGAGACCGACGCCCAACCGGATGATCCTAGTCAAGCGGACTTGGATTGCCTTTCCTTCCCAACACGTTACCCCGTGTTTACAATATACATTTTCCGCATGAATTAGCAATTTAGAGCTTAAGCATGAATTTATCATTTGAGTTCATTTCGTCCTTCATCATTTCAACATTTGGTAATACAAAACATATAATAATTCCGATTCGGACCACAATTACTAGTAAACACAATTACTGCCCAAAATACATATATGTACAACCCACATCATGTCTAGGAAGCCTCTAAGAGTACTAAGGGTTTACACAATACATGTCGGCAATAAGGCCCCGACTATACCTTAGAAGACATAGTATATACAAAACAAATGATATAGACTACATACGGCCCCGAGAGGAAATGGGTCTCACCGGATCTGCTGAAGCTATGAAGGGGAAGCACCACTATGGGCTGTCTAAGCTACTTGCTGTGGAACCACCTACATCGATATAAAAGATGTAGCACCCCTGGCAAAAGGGACGTTAGTACCGTTTAATAGTACTAGTATGTATGAACGATGTTTATTCTATGTAGAATCAAGCAGTACACAATTAGAAAACAGTCAGGGTAACCACACACGTACCACGCAGATATACAAAAAATCACAAATGAAGATTACACAGTTACTCATTTCAATTGCTCATCTACTGCGCGCGCACCCCGATCCCACCGTACATTCACATCTCACCATTATTACCTCTCCAGCCTTATTACTTCGTGTTGCGGCGCGCAACCCGATCCCACTGTACAATCACATTTGATAATAACAACAACCAACAATTTTATCATTGGGATCTTCATTATCAAGAACATTTCATATCAACCAACAACTATATGAAATGAAGGCACAACAATCCTTACCAAACAATAATTTCATGTGTGGTGTTGCCATCACTATTTAACTCAATTAAATCAATCCACGGTTTCTTTTCAACATTTGCCACACTCGGCCCTTAGAAATTAGATATATTCCCAAATCAGGGTACATGAACATTCTTTCATTTAGTAGCACATACCGCTATATCGACATATTTGAACATTTAACGAACCTTACACATGATAGGATAAGCAAAAAAAATCACCCTTCATAATATCAATTAGCATGGTAATCGACTTAAGAAAAATCAGAGAATGAACTCGTACACCTCGACACAGCAGGACAACCAATTCACATATGCTCAAGTAAGAATTTCATAACGTGTGGTCGGACACCAACAAGGTAACTCTACATAGATTAAAGTTAGCCATACATTCCTTGAATCAGAATTCTCCTTTAACTTTTTTATCACAAATCACTGGACCGTCAATCTATTCCACAATGTGACATATTTCACTTAGAATTAGGAACCATAAACATAGTTTGAACTCATTTAGGTATTTTATCTAATGCTATGTAACCCCTTAGATTACTAACCCCCTTTTTGTGAATTACCCAAACTCGTTTCCCTTTACTAGATGATAGAGTTTAACTTACATGCATGCGAGGTATCGGCTTTTATCTTCAACAATCAATTTATGTTTTCTACTCTTTTTCGCCAAAACCAAAGAATTAAAAGGAAATGGGGTGGGGACTCACCTCTTGGAGTGAAGAATATGACAATAACTCAATAACTTCCAGCCCCAAGTGATAGTGAAGAATCAATTTTGGATGAAGATGGAACCTTCTATCTCAAGAACTCTCTATTCCCTCTCTCTATTTTGCTCAGAAAATGGTTAAAATGGAAGGGGGTAGGTGTTTTAATGAACTGGGGGTCGGGTATAAAATTATAATCTTGAGAGTCCCGAAGCAGAAATGCGGTCAGGAATGCGACCGCATTCCTGCTATGCGGTCCGCATTCCTGTCGCATAAATGGACCTCAAAATGGGCCAAAAGGAAACGATACTACCCAGGTATGCGACCATTATGCAGTCTGCATACCTGTTATACGATTGCATAGTGCGTCGCATAACCTCCTTCGCAAAAATGAAGGTGCAAGAATGCGACAACTATGCTGCCCGCATTCGTGAAATGCTATCGCATTCTAGGTCGCATAGCTGTCCTCAAAATGGACAACAAACTATCCAAGTATGCGACCATTATGCGGTCCGCATACCTGACTTGCGATCGCATAGTGGACCGCAGACCTGCACAAATCTGGAAAATCTTTATCTTTTGAGTCCCGAGGTACATTTTACTTATGAAGGGTCCGTTTTAAGTATTTCTACAGTTATATCAACACGAGGACCTATTTGGGCATTATTTTTAGGCATGAAATTTTTACGGGTCTTTACATTCTCCCTCACTTAAAATCAATCCTCCTCGAATTAGGATCGGGGAATCACTGGAGTAGGAAAAACACTAAATAAACCAACCCCTAAATTTTCACTAACTCCGGTAATTTCTGGAAATTTTGCCTGAGTTTCCTTTGAATATAAGCCTATCCACCCGTCAGAGAGCCCCCGGAATACATGTTTAACCAATTTCAATCATTACTAGTCACTCCATCAATTCGCATATAAATGGGTTACCTCAACAAGTCGTATGCAATCCAATAACTTCAACATGCTATACCTTTTTCAGTTAACACCACAAACTTACATACCATTTAACTATCACATGAATTGCACATGATTTATCTTACTTCAAGGAGTTGCACATTACCCAAATAATCACAACCTACACAAATAGGCACAACTTGAGAAGTTACAATAGTAGGGCAATTAGGGGGAAATGGGGTGCTTTTGCACAAAATTTCACACAACATATAATTGCTTAGGGATGACAATTTTCAAACCATTACCAGACTTATTCAAACAAATGGAGGTATTTCTATTTCATTTCACTTTCCGCTTCCCGTGAGGCTTCCTCGACTTGTTGACTTTGCCATAACACTTTAACAGAAGCAATCTCTTTGTTCCTCAATATACAGACCTACCTATCAAGAATAGCGACTGGAACCTATTCATATGACAATCCTTCATTAATTTCAACCATCTCAACGGGGACAATGGCGGATAGATCCCCAATCACCTTCTTCAACATGGGCACATGAAACACCAGGTGAACTAATGACATTTCAAGGGGCAATTCCAGTCTATAAGCCACGTGTCCTATCCTTTGAGTGATGCGATACAGCCCGACATACCTAGGGCTCAATTTACCTTTCTCCCCAAATCGTATTACTCCCTTCATGGGGGATATCTTCAAGAACACCCAATCATTTACTTGAAACTCCAAATCACTACGATGAACGTCCGCATGGGATTTATGGTGACTCTGAGCAGTTTTCATCCTCTCTTGAATGAATCTAACTTTTTCCATAGCCTGCTGCACGAGATCCGGCCCTAGCAACTCTGCTTCACCAACTTCGAACCATCCAATCAGAGACCTATACCTTCTTTCGTACAATGCCTCAAATTGGTTCATCTGAATACTAGCGTGGAAGATGTTATGTAAGAAAACTCTATAAGCGGCAAGTGATCATCCCAGTTACCCTTGAAATCTAAAACACAAGCTCGTAACATATCTTCGAGCGTTTGAATAGTCCGCTCTGCTTGACCGTTCGTCTGTGGGTGGAAAGAGGTGTTGAGATTTACCTGAGTACCCAAACCCTGTTGAAATTTCCTCCAAAAGTTAGTTGTGAACTTGACCCCTTGATCTGAGATAATAGAAGCAGGAGTGCCATGGAGCCTAACTATTTCCTTGATATACAACTGACCATACTGTTATGCGGTATCGGTTGACTTGATTGGCAAGAAGTGAGCTGATTTCGTGAGTCGATCCACTATCACAAAAAATTGAGTCGAACATGCGCTGAGTGCGGGGTAACCCTACCACAAAGTCCATATTGATCATCTCACATTTCCACATTGGTATTTGCATAAGCTACATCAACCCAATGGGCATATGACAAGGAAAATGATCAATAAGAGTATAAACATCATGCATTTGGACAGTCATAATACCTGTGACGACATCTGGGGAAGCCTCCGCACTCTGGCGACCACTCAAAGCATAGAACCGATTGGGTCCCCCGCGACCCCGTGCTCCACCCCTAGCTGCACCGCGCCCTGCAGGAGCTGGTGGGAGTGATGAAGATATAGCGGCTGAAGAGCTGGATGGCTGAGCAGTGCCCCTACCCGTGCCCTGACTGGGTGCGCGGCTGTCTCGCTGGATATGGCCTCTCTCTTTGCATCTATAGCACACCGGTATATCTAAGTAACAAGGCTCGGAATGAAACCTCCCACACATGGGGCATGAGGGCCTCCGCTGCTGCTGGAACCTTTCACCTGAACGACCTAACTGATAGAACCTCCTGCTATCTGAACCTGGTCCAAAGCGACCTCCCTGCTTATAACTGTGCCCTGATGGCGGGGCATTGGCGGAGGACTGAGCATAGGACTCAGATGGCCCTGATGACCCTCTCCCAAGGGCTGATCTCCCCCCTGAAACTGAACTCCCAGGGTTGCCCGCCGACCGGGCCCTACTACCACACTCTCTCTCCATCCTTATCTTCAACTTTCGATCCTCTATAGCATGGGCGAATCCCACAATCTTCCCATAATTCATATCCGAATGCAAGGCAGCTGTAGGAGCTTCAATAGCAACCAACGGATCAAGGCCTTGAACAAATCGTCGAACTCTGGCCTCCATAGTCGGTGTCATGTTGATGGCATATTTGGACAGGCGCATGAACTCCATGTGGTACTCCCACACACTCATCTTGCCCTTCTTAAGGACCTCAAACTCCGGAGCACGGGCTACCATAGTCTCGACAGGCAAGAAATGATCCATGAAGGCATCAACAAACTCATCCCACTTCGGAGGGCTCCCCTCCCCATGGAAACCCTCCCACATCTCAAACACGAATACGCTGCTCCACTTAACCGATAGGAAGCCAACTCAACCCCTTCTGTGTCACGACCCAAAATCCATTAAGGTCGTGATGGCGCCGGACCCCACTGTCAGGCAAGCCAACACTTAATAAATAAATTAAATCTTTATTTTAAAATTCTCGAAGTCATTCCCTTTTCATTTTTTCAAAATAGCAATTAGCGAACTTCCACTGAGTAAACAATAATATCTTAACAAATTTGAATAGTGAATAAATCCCATGATTTCCCAGAACTCGGTGTCACAAGTGCATGAGCAAATTTTCTAGGAAATATACGTTGTACTACAATACTTGTCCGGAATACAAACTGGTCAAGAAATTTAAAATAAATACAAAACATCTAAGGAAGACTCTGCCGGCTGCGGTTCGTCGCTGGATGGTGCAACTCGTCTAAGTCTCCAAGTCAGCCACATCACTGCGTAAAATAGGGCCACTAGCTATTAATGTACCTGTGCAATAAAAATGCACAGCAAGTTTAGCATGAGTACGAAAAGAACGTGTACTCAGTAAGTATCCCGCCTAACCTCAAAGAGGTAGTGACGAGAGGTCAAATTTGACACTTGCTAGAGGTCAATTTAATTTAATCAAGGGTGACTCTAAGCATGTATATCATAGGCAAGTTAACAAGTAGCGACAATAAATAACAACTTCTTTCACGTTTAACATTATAAAATCCTCATCATTTCAGTTGAAGATATAAAATTTCCAGGACACTAATCAGGTAAAAATCACAACAAATACGCAGTAATATCATGCGCAAGCAATGCCGAGGGTCGAACGGTCCGAACCAATATAAATGTAACTGTGCACTGTTGAAGGGTCGAACGGCTCGAACCATAGATGCATCTAATAACCCCCCGTGGTGTACGACCCGCTTCCATGAGAGTAGTGAAATAAATCACCCCACTCGTGGAATATAAATGGCGAAGCGGTCACACACAATCATGCACATTCCAACAATCCACCCCGACTACATCAGGAAAATCAAGTACTCAAGTAAATGACAATTTCTCTTTTAATGGTCATGAAAATAGTATTTAAACATTCTCCAGAAATTCATTTGCCAAGTTCGATAAGGTTAAAACATTTTAATTTCATCAGTAAGATTACAAGTACGGCAAATAGAACATGCTTTTGGGTCCTAGAGTACCCGAACATAAATATAATAGTAGCTACGCACGGATTCTCGTCACTTCACGTGTACGTAGCCCCCAAAAATAGTAGCACATATTATATTAGTTTACCTATGGGGACAATTCCCCCTCACAAGGTTAGAAAGGAGACTTACCTCGCCCCGAAACTTCATAACCGACTTCCAAGCCCTTCCGACGACTCCAATTGATGCACAACGCCCCAAAACTATTCAAATAACGGGAAAACCAATAAAAATTACTCTAATACCTGTAACAATTCAAATTATATAAGTTCCCAACTCCGCTTGAAAAAATGACCAAAATGCCCTCCGGCCCACGTGCCCGGATTCCGAAATTTGTCGAAGATAAATTCTACCATAGCTTTACAAACTCAATTATACAATTTACTCTAATTTTCATGCTCAAATTCATGGTAAAAGTCCAAAATTCCAAATTCTAGGTCTTCCCTAAAAAATCCCAAATTTATAGTAATTTCCATGTCTAAATCCATGTAAGATCACATATTAACTCAAAAATAGGAAGAAATAACTTACCTAGTGTTGCTTGGTGAAAATCCCTCTGTGAGCTCTCAAAATTTGTCCAAACCAAATGAAAGAAATGAAAGAAATGGGCCAAAACTCGTGTTTAAAACAATCTGCCCAGGCTTCATCGAGTTGTACCTTGCGCTGTGCAGGTTGTACATCCTATTATAATTTTCCCTTGCTGTACATCTTCTGTTAAAATGCCCATAAATCCTTGTAGAAATATCCAAATGACAAACAGTTTGAAGATTTAGAAAGTAGACTCGAATATATTTAATGTGATAGGTTTTACACCATATAAGTTTTTATATATTCCGATATAAGAGCTTCTAAAGTCGGCTCCATACATCAGAAAATTCAGTCAAAACTGCTCCACCAGTGATCTTCAATGAATCATAAGATTCTGATAAAATGTCCAAATCATGAACGGTTTAACATTCTGGAAACTAGAATGCAAGGGCTGAAACTTTTGTGTTTTGCAAACTTTCAGAATCTTTATATATTTTGAGATATAAGCTTCCAAATTCAGCTCCACGATTACACTAGTTGCCTTCCGAAATTCACCCGAGGCCCTCAGGACCTTAACCAATTATACCAACATGTCCCAAAATATGATACGAACTTGCTCGACGCCTCAAATCACATCAAACAATGTTGAAATCATGAATCGCACTCCAATTCAAGCTTTATGAACTTTGAAATTTCAAACTTCTACATCCGATGCCGAAACCTATCAAATCACGTCCGATTGACCCCAAATTTTTCACACTACTCATATTCTACCTTATGGACCTGCTCCAACTTTCGGAATTGGAATCCGACCCCAATATCAAAAAGTCAAACTCTCGGTCAAACTTCTCAAAAACCTTCAAATTTCTATCTTTAGCCAAATGACTTCTAAATGACCTACGGACCTCCGAATTCACTTTTGATCGCGCTCCAAACTCCAGAATCACCATACGGAGCTATTCCCAGATTCGGAATCTCAAATGGACATCAATAACACTGAAATGCACTTCAACTCAGACTTATGAAATTCCTTCTAAAATGCTAACTTCCACAATATACGCCGAAACGCTCCCGAATTATCCAAAACCCGATCAGGGCATACACCCCAGTTCAAAATCATCATACTAACCTGCTGAAACCTTCAGATCCTGATTCCGAGGTCGTTTACTCCAAATTCTAGTGTTAGTCGATTCTTCTAACTTAAGGCTTCTGAAATGAGAATTTTCTTTCCAATTTGACTCCGAACTTCCCGAAATTCAATTCCGACCACGCCTACAAGTCATAATACCTAAAACAAAGCTGCTCATGACTTCAAACCGCTGAACGACACGCGAGAGATCAAGACAACCGGTCGTGTCGTTACATTCTCTCTCACTTAAACATACATTCATCCTCGAACGTGTAAAGAACTACTCTGGAGTTATCAGAAATTGTCGTTTAACACCTCGTGCACCTGCCCGTGCTACAACAACCCAGTTTAGTACATTAGCTCGGTCAAATCCGAAGATACCCTCTTTTATTTAGGCAAAGGGCCTTATAACCATGTCTCCATCATCCGAAATCCTCTGCCAGGGCTGTTTCCAATATATGAACACCGTATCAACTACCACACGATACACCAGAACATGACTGCATACCTTTGCTGAATTAGCACCATGCACCGCATAATTCATCATCTAACCACGATGACATTCCTGAACCTTAATAGCCAAAATTTCACGAATCTGATGCTCCCGATGCACTTCATGACATACATATAGGTCCTGCTATAACGCTTACGATACCACCACAATGGAGGAGTGGCTTATAAATTTACAACCAACTGCAGAGTTAACCAATCATCGAATCTCTCCTCTCGACTAGAATTATCACCTCATTATGAACCGAATAATAGTATTTGTCCTTTGATACACTTCACAAAATCTCATTGCACTGATCCCTGGTCCAAAAATATCGTCTTACCCAGTATGAACTGCTCAGACAACAAATCACCCCAAACATGACCAACGGTCTCACATGATACCACAACGCGCCAATATGCCACAACTCGAACATGATACATAAAGAAATGACTCAGGAAAAGACTACTCAACATCACAGTATTACGGCGCGCAACCCGATCCAAATAACATGCCCGTGGCGACGTGCCACTCGATCAACACATAAAACCCACATAAAGAGATACTTACCGAGCTAAATCGGTCATTACCACAAAATATCGAATATCGTTCCCAAGCACACTAAGTGCATAATACCATCCTGGGGAGACTGATAAAGTCATGTGCTACAAAACTCAAGCACAACTGAGATGCGATATAACACCATCATTACGTGGAAACTCAACACATAAGAAATTATCAAGTCGTTTCACAACTCACACGACACAACATAATATTACATGAAATGAACGAAAATGGAACAACATGTGATGTTCTAATACCTCTCCATGAGAAGCGCTATACCGAAATGAACACACCTGACTCAAATGGAGCCCATAATCATAATTAAATCCGTCCATAAACCTCGAGTCGACCCTGCTCGCACTGAACTAGGCTAATGGCCTTACGTGGGTCCATAATACACCACTTTTCTCATAACACACAAGCACAACCGTCATAGTCGGGACAAACTACCACAATCCACAACCAAATGAACTGAGCCCTCAAGGCATAAACTCTCAAATAAGTCATCTTACCACACCCTTCATACTTGGTTCAAACCTTCATTCAATTAAGTGACTACAGGTCATGCTCATACAATCTTCTCATGGAATATGCTTCCACGACCTTATGCGCTAGGTAACAAGTCTGCACCTCCATACCACCGGCCACACAAACGTCGTAAAGCAATTCAAGAATTCATAACCAGTATGAAAATCCTGTTTCACAAAACACCGCTCTCAGGAGACGTCAAAGACATAACCAGCTTACTCTAAACATTCAAATCCCTTTCCTGCTCATCCGAGCTCGTGACATTCTCGTCAATACCAAACCGTAACCTTGATCCTCGCTTCCAAATTTCATACTGTTCACTACACCTAACATGCCAATATGTATTCGCACTTGAATCTCGTCATAACTCCTGAACCGCCAATAGGGTAAACACCTCATCATATAAAGACCTTTTACTTAACTCAATTCAAGAGAACCATCACAACACATGAGTGAATTCTCATAATCACAAAACATGGAAATCCTCAAACTCCGCCTCTACAAGACATAACTGATTCACCTGTATACATCAAACTGAAACTAATACGACACTCACCCGTGCAATCGACTTATCAACAGCAGACTCCCCCACTTGGCTCAAGCCATAGATCAAGATGAACGATAACTCACAATGCCCATACGCTAACACCGCCATGATACCGCAGTGACATTCAATTAAACTTTCCATAAGCTCATATAACATGACCGATCTCGTACCTCAACTCAATTCGCACTCACCGCAGGAATAATGATAACCCCAATCAACACATAGCAACTCAATTCGCACTCACCGCAGGAATAATGATAACCCCAATCAACACATAGCAACTCAATTCGCACTTACCTTGAGTGACTCCATTCCATGAGACACTTCGTTTCCAGACCCATGAACCGTTTCATTCCTCCTTGCATGCATATTCAAATCTTTGACTGGCATACCCATCCTGATAATCCCTTCTTCAAATCCAGAGTTTATTCCTGTCACTCCTCCAATAACACACTGCAAGCCGAAAACATCTTGGAACATTCCGAGCCTCCTATCACAATTTGTTGCAAGAGTCCGATCCTTCGCCATACCGCGGGCTTGAAACCCTTAAACACCGCATTTGTAACCTTTGAATTCATTAGAACCATTGTTGAGAGTCATCCACTCTGGCATGGTCCCGAATATAATCAACTCCACGGCTCCACTGGCACCTGACCACCCATCTTAATAAAGCACCTGTAAATCATCTCTGTATGAAGCATAAGCCCTGAATCTTCCCAAAGCCTGAACATAAGTCAACAAGGATAATTATAGCACTCCCTAACAATTCCTTTGCTTAAATTACAACTTCGGCCATCTTCCCTTGGCTACATTACCCCATCATTATGCCGATAACTAGAATTTTCACCAGTAGATAACCATGCAACCCAAATCATAAGCGGTGGGACCCTCTCCCACTTAGCTTGAAGATACTATTACACAACTTTGGAACCCACCAAGATTGACCTGATTCTGCATAACCAACTCGCCAAATTCCTTGAAATCCTTCCGTTCGCATTTCATGAACACTCTGCATCTCTAGCAACATTCATATATTTGGCCTCTTACGGAATAGTCAATAGAACCCCTCGCAGAAACCTTGCCAACCACACGACCGCTAACCTGATCATAGGAGATAACCCACTTGTGGAAATTACATGTTGACATCCTCCAATGTCGCTGCACGGGGAACAATAACTACAACATCAATACCCCATCCTAAGCCCGTTCTCATTCACCAACTATACTAGTCCGTTCACTCTTTACAGACATTAACTAAACATGCGAGAAAACCTTCCAATCCAAAGTCACATTGCATCCCCCTACATACTAAAACTCCCATGTATTGTACCCAATCTTTCGGTGAAATAGCCAATATTTCAATTTAAGATGATGGACCCAATCATCGTCCACTAAAATTCTCAAATCACTACAAACTTATCCTCAAGATGTGCAGCTATCATACCACAGAACTCATATGCTACGCCGCCATTCTCCCACTTTGCTCAAACTAACTCCTTTAAGCAGCTACTCGACTTTCCTTCTTACACCTAGCTTTCTAGAAATTTAACCACTGCTTGACACTTCCCACGTGTCCTTCCTCATCCATTGCTACCCAGCCATTGCCGTAGACTAATATCTATCTTTGTAGCACTTGACCCGATAGATTGCTACTAACTTCAACCCCTTCCAAAGATCCCCTTCTCGATCCATCAACATTAGAAATACCTATTCAATCTTGAACCACCACACACCGCGACCTTTGACAGTCGCTTCTTCAATACTATCTCACCATTTCCCGCCCCAAAGGCGAATCGTAGAAGATCATAACACCGGCGAACATAACACATTCTATTCGATCAAGCACGGCAATACCACATCACAGATGACGATTCCACCTTACTTGAAAATGCCAAGTCTTATTACTTTATCCCCCAGACTTTAACATTCATATTCCAATTGCCCTTTCTCCGCCAGAAGTAAAATACTGAAATCTCGAAATTAGGCTTTGAGAAGACCTCCCTTCAAGTCATTCATTACCCCGGCATATGGGCAATCATTCTACCATCATATCAACACCGCGTGATAACCAATCGTAAGCATCATAACAATCTGAGCATAGCCTCAAAGTTCTCAGAAACACAACTACCGAACTGAAACAACATAATATTCTTCTGTAGGGCAACAATAAAGGTCGAATTTGACACTTGCTAGAGGTCAATTTAATATAATCAAGGGTGACTTTAAGAATGGATATCATAGGCAAGTTAAGAAGTAGCGACAATAAATAACAACTTCTTTCACGTTTAACATTTTAAAATCCTTATCATTTCAGTTGACAGTATAAAATTTCCAGGCCAGTAATCAGGTAAAAATCATAGCAAATACGCAGTAATATCATGCATAAGCAATGCCGAGGGTCCAATGGCCCGAACCAACATAAATGTAAACTGTGCACTATCGGAGGGTCGAACGGCTCGAACCATAGAGGCATCTATTAACCCGCTGTGGCGTACGACCCGCTCCCATAAGAGTAGTGGAAGAAATCCCTCCACTTGCGGAATATAAATTGTGAAGCGGTCACACACATTCATGCACATTCCAACAATCCACCCCGACTACATCGGCAAAATCAAGTACTCAAGTAAATGACAATTTCTCTTTTAATGGTCGTGAAAATAATATTTAAATTCTTTTCCAGAAACTCATTTGCCAAGTTCGATAAGGTTAAAACATTTTAATTTTATCAGTAAGATTAGAAGTACGACAAATAGAACATGATTTTGGGTCCTAGACAACCCGGACATAAACATAATAGCAGCTACGCACGGACTCTCGTCAGTTCGTGCGTACGTAGCCCCCACAAATAGTAGCACATATTAGATTAGTTCACATATGAGGACAATTCCCCCTCACAAGGTTAGAAATGAGACTTACCTCACTCCGAAATTCTAATACTTGTAAAAATTCAAATTATTCTAATACTTGTAAAAATTCAAATTATATAAGTTCCCAACTCCGCTCGAAAAGTTGACCAAAATGCCCTCAAGCCCACGTGCCCGGATTCTGAAATTTCTCGAAGATATTACCCATAGCTTTACTAACTCAATTATACAATTTACTCTAATTTTAATGCTCAAATCCATGGTAAAAGTCAAAACTTCCAAATTCTAGGTCTTCCCCAAAAAATCCAAAAATTATACTAATTTCCATGTCAAATCCATGTAAGATCACATATTTAACTCAAAAATAGGAAGAAATCACTTACCTAGTGTTGCTTGGAGAAAATCCCTCCTTGAGCTCTCCAAATTTTTCCAAACCAAGTGAAAGAAATGAAAGAAATTGGCCAAAACTCGTGTTTAAAACAATCTGCCCAGGCTTCATCGAGTCGTACCTTGCGTTGTGCAGGTTGTACATCCTATTACAATTTTTCCTTGATGTACACCTTATGTTAAAACGCCCATAACTCCTTGTAGAAGTATCTAAATGACAAACGGTTTCAATATTTAGAAACTAGACTCGAATATCTTTAATTTGATAGGTTGTACACCATATAACTCTTTATATATTCCGAGATATGAGTCCGCTCCATGCATCAGAAAATTCTGTCAAAACTGCTCCACTAGCCATCTTCAATCGATCATAACTTTCTGATAAAATATCCAAATCATGAATGGTTTAACATTCTAGAAACTAGAATGCAAGGGATATAACTTTATATTTTGCAAATTTTCAGAAACCTTTTATATTTCGAAATATAAGCTTCCAAATTTGGCTCCGCGATTGCACTAGTTGCTGTCGAACAACTTTCTGTAGAAAATTTCAGTAACTCTTTGGTCCGAAATTCATTCCGTAAACCTTCCAAAATTCATCCGAGCCCCTCGGGACCTTAACAAATTATACCAACATGTCCCAAAACATGATACGAACTCGCTCGAGGCCTCAAATCACATCAAACAACGTCAAAATCATGAATCGCACTCCAATTCAAGCTTTATTAACTTTGAAATTTCAAACTTCTACATCCGATGCCGAAACATATCAAATAACGTCCGATTGACCCCAAATTTTTCACACAAGTCATATTCGACCTTACGGATCTGCTCCAACTTTCGGAGTTGGAATCCGGCCCTGATATCAAAAAGTCAAACTCTCGGTCAAACTTCTCAAAAGCCTTTAAATTTCTATCTTTATCCAAATGACTTCAAAATGACCTACGGACCTCCGAATTCACTTCTGATCGCGCTCCCAACTCCAGAATCACAATATAGAGTTATTCTCAGATTCGGAATCTCAAACGGATATGAATAACACCGAAATGCACTTCAACCCAGACGTATGAAATTCCTTTTAAACTGCTAACTTCCACAATATACGCCGAAACGCTCCCGGGTTATCCAAAACCCGATCCGTACATACGCCCCCATTCAAAATCATCATATAAACCTGCTGGAACCTTCAGATCTTGATTCCGAGGTTGTTTACTCAAAATTCCAGTCTTAGTCGATTCTTCCAACTTAAGGCTTCTAAAATGAGAATTTCTTTCCAATTTGACTCCGAACTTCCCGAAATTCAATTCCGACCACTTCTACAAGTCATAATACCTGAAACAAAGCTGCTCATGACTTCAAACCGCTGAACGATGCGCTAGAGCTCAAGACGACCGGTCGGGTCGTTACACTCTGTCTCTTTAGCCTTCATAACCCGAAGAGCCTTGTACATTTCATCTATAAAGTCCTGAGGATCTGCCTTTGGGTCGGTGCCTGTGAACTCTGGAGGGGCTAACCGCAGAAATTGGTTGACTGTGGAACCTGAAGAATCCCCTTGCTCGTTAGAGGTCGCAGGGGCAACATGAGATCTTTTGGCCTGAGAGGCCACTAGTTGAGTCAACATCTGAATAGCTCCCCTGAAGTCCCCATCAGAAATACCGGGACTGGAAGCTGGGACTGAGGAAGGACTAGGAACATCAGCGGGAGGGATTTCAGCACCCCCCGCTAGAGCAGGAACAGGAATAGTCTGTCCTGGAGTGAAGGAGTCGGGCTGGCTTGTGGCCGGGGAATCATTCACATCTGCACCACAAGCTGGAGAATTTGTGGCCACTCGTGGGGTGGCATTGGCCTGTAGGACGAGTCGAGCTCTCTTTTTGGGTGCCATTTACTTAAAATTGGGACAATGCATGACTTAGATAAAGATTTTCTCACCTTCCACTTCATCGCATGACACAGAGTAACAATGAAAGGGTATTTTCCTAAATGTCCATGAAGCCCCATAATTATACAAGTGGTCGACAACACACCGATAAGAAGGGCTCTACTAGACACGGCCTGAGACATCCTACGACACTTTTAAAACCTTAGGCTCTGATACCAAGTTTGTCACGCCCCAAAATCGAGGAACGAGACTGGCGCCCAACCGGATAATCCCGATCAAGCGGACCTGAATTTCCTTTACTGCCCAATGCGTTACCCTGTGTTTACAGTATACATTATTCCGCATGAATAAGAAATTTAGAACTTAAGCATGAATTTACCATTTGATTTCATTCCATCCTTTATCATTTCAACATTTGGTAATCACAAAACATACAATAATTCTGATTCGGACCATGATTACTAATAAACACAATTATTGCCCAAAGTAAATGTATGTAAAACCCACATCATGTCTAAGGAGCCTCTAAGAGTAATAAGGGTTTACACAATACTTACCGGCAACAAGGCCCCAGCTACACCTTAGAAGATATAGAATATACAAAAGAGATGATATAGACTACACACGGCTCTGAGAGGAAATGGGGCTCACCGGATCTGCTAAAGGTGTGAAGGGGAAGCACCACTATCGGCAGTCTGAGCTACCTGCTGTGGAACCACCTACATCCATATAAAATATGTAGCGCTCTCGGCAAAATGAACATTAGTACCGTTGAATAGTACTAGTATGTATGAACAAAGTTTATTCTAAGTAGAATAAAGCAGTATACAATTAGGAAATAGTCAGGGTAACCACACAAGTACCACACAGATATACAGAAAATCACAAATGAAGATTCCACATTTACTCATTTCAATTGCTCATTTGTTGCGGCGCGCAACCCGATCCCACCGTACACGCACATCTCACCATTATTACTTTGTGTTGCAACGCGCAACCCGATCCCACCGTACAATCACATTTGATAGTAACAACAACCAAGAATTTTATCATTGGGATCTTCATCATCAAGAACATAAGTTCATATCAATCAACAACTATATGAAATGAAGGCACAACAATCCTTACCAAACAATAATTTCATGTATGGTGTTGCCATCACTATTTAACTCAATTAAATCAATCCACGATTTCTTTTCAACATTTACCACACTCGGCCCTTTGCAATTAGATACATTCCCAAATTAGGGTACGTTAACATTCTTTCATTTAGTAGCACATACTGCCATATCGACATATTTGAACATTTAACGAACCTTACACATGATAGGATAAGCACAAGAAATCACCCTTCATAATCTCAATTAACATGGTAATCGACTTAAGAAAAATCAGAGAATGAACTCGTACACCTCGACATAGCATGACAATCAATTCACATATGCTCAAGCAAGAATTTCATACCATGTGCTCGGACACCAACAAGGTAACTCTACAAAGATTAAAGTTAGCCATACATACCTTGAATCGGAATTCTCCTTTATTTTTTTATCACAAATAACCGGACCGTGCAGCACCGTCAATCTATTCCACAATGTGACATATTTCACTTAGAAGTAGGAACCATAAACATAATTCGAACTCATTTAGGAATTTTATCAAACACCCCTTTTTTGTG
Source organism: Nicotiana paniculata (assembly GCA_005239505.1). Classification (NCBI taxonomy): domain Eukaryota; kingdom Viridiplantae; phylum Streptophyta; class Magnoliopsida; order Solanales; family Solanaceae; genus Nicotiana; species Nicotiana paniculata. The sequence continues at coordinate 14,948 of ML331041.1, read as the reverse complement.
AATAATTACCCAAACTCGTTACCTTTTACTAGATTATATAGTTTAACTTACATGCATGTGAGGTATCGGGTTTTATCTTCAATAATCAATTTATGTGTTCTACCTTTTTTAGCCAAAACCGGAGAATTTAGAGGAAATGGGGTGGGGACTCACCTCTTGGAGTGAAGAAGATGACAATTACACAATAACTTCCAACCCCGAGTGATAGTGAAGAATCAATTTTGGGTGAAGATGGAACCTTCTCTCTCAAGAACTCTCTCTTCCCTCTCTCTATTTTGTTCAGAAAATGGTTAAAATGGTAGGGGGTGAGTGTTTTAATAAACTGGGGGTCGGGTATAAAATTAGAATTTTAAGAGTCCCGTATTTCGCTAGTCGTATAACTTGAGGAAAATCGGGAAGCAATTCCCCTATTTTATATAAATCCTAAAGACCACTAAGGGTCATCAACAACCTAACAACAACAACTATAACCAACAATAGCAACAACAACAATATTATCCAATATGAGTTTCTCCGATTATCTTAACAACCATATTGAGCGACAAGCTCGTTTTTACTCATAACAAGATATATATTTTCACGCCCCAAAAACTGAGGTGCGCGACCGGCGCTCAACCGAGTAAGCCCGACTGAGCAAGCATGTTAGGTTTCCTTCTACCCAAACTAATTCATGAACAAAGAGGAAATGAACTCCATTAATCTTTGTAAATATTTCATTAACAACTTCCATTTGTTTCCATTAGCAATTTCAACCATAATATCCAAAAAATTAAAATTTTTATAGATGTGATGAAAAACATATTTGCCAAATACCAATATTTCTAATTTAATTTCCAATACCAAACACCACCCACAACCTGTCTACGGAGCTTCTAAATACAATTAAAGAGTACTGTGGAAATGCGGCAACAAGGCTCCGACTATACCTCGAAATACAATGTACATGAAAAATAAATGATACAGCACCCCGAAATGAAGTAGGGCTCACCAAGTCGGCTGAAAGGAGGATGAGCCACTAGCTACGACCAACACTGTCACGACCCCAAATCCTAAGCCGACCGTGATGGAACCTATCATGAAACTAGGCTAGCCAACCATTACAAATTATCAATATATCCCATAATTTCACCAAAATTTAGCAGATTTTAAGAATATCAGAAAGAGATAAACAAATACACACTTCCCCAAAACCTGGAATCAACTGACATGAGCATGTAAGACTGAAAATACAATGTACAACAACGACTTGCTACAACAAAAGTCTGAGGTACAAAAGACCAAAAGAGAATATAATCCGAGGGAAGGAAAGGAGGTGGGCTAGGGACGCTGTGCAGCTACCTCAATCCTCGAACAACTCCAGGCTCGTCCGGAAATCAACTAGTGGGATGGTTCGGTACCTGGATCTGCACACAGAGGTGCATGGAGTAACGTGAGTACGCCAACTCAGTAAGTAATCAATGTAACTAAAAACTTGAGTGTAGTGACGAGCCATTTAAATCATGTAAATCCATATTTCATAAAACTCTGATTTCCATTTTAAAAAAATCTCGTATGAAAACTTTTGTCCAACATTTATTATCATAGGCTTGGTTTAAAGAAGAGTGAAAACATCACTTTCATAAAATATAAGCCCCTTGGGCATAGTATCACTCACAATAGAGCCTCTCGGGCAAGCCTGTCAGTCACTCGTGACTCCACCATCAATATCTCATACTCTCACTTAACACTCGTACTCAGTAAGTACCATGAACACACACAAATGCTGCGGCGGGCAGCCCGCTCCACTACATTTATACATACATATATACTTATACTGTTGCGACGTGAAATCCGATCCATATAATAGTCGACTGTGCTCAGTAGGGGTGTACAGACTCCTGGAGGGGATCTTTCAAGCCAAGCGCTATATCTGCTGCGGCGTGCAGCCCGATCCAATATGCATATTGCTGTGGCGTGCAGCCCGATTCATATATAACATATATTTTTGCGGCGTGCAGCCTGATCCATATGTATAATCTATATTGTTGCGGCGTGCAGCCCGACAAATATATAATATATAACACATATATTGTTGCGACGTGCAGCCTATCCCATAACCATCCTCACATACTCGACTCTCGGCCTGACTCAGTCACCCTCACAAGCCGCTTGGGCAAGTTATCTCGACTTACGGGACTCAGACCAAAATACTTTTCAGAGGTTTTCAAGCAGTGTGATAACAGTGAAAATAACAACAAGTATGAAACAATGACTGAGTTCACAATCAACTAACAGGTTAGTTGTAGAATAGTGTAAAATTACCCCCTGAGGGTCTAAACAGGTCGGCACAAGGCCCCAAACATGGAAAATACCCCTGAGGGTCTAAACATATCGGCACAAGGCCCCAGACATGGCTCACGGCCAATAAACAAGTATAAACTTCTAACATACAGGATGTCGTAAGGTTTCAAATCGAATACGGTGCTTAATAGTCGCTACGGGACGGACCAAGTCACAATCCCCGTCGGTGCACGCACCCACGCTCATCACCTACCATGTATGTCACCTCATTTATCAAAACAATAACAAATAACATGGTGTCATACCCTCAGATTTAGAGTTACAATCGTTACATACCTCAAAACATCCCAAAAGCTACTCCGCGATGCGCTTGCCCCTCGAATTGGCTCCCAAATGCTCCGAATCTAACCAAGATCAGATTAACATCATCAATACACGCTAACGGAGAAAACCCAATCGAAAGATAGAAATTTTAATACAATTCTCGAAATTCGGCACAATCTGAGCCCCGGGCTCACGTCTCGGAATTCGATAAAATTTACATCACTGCAAACCTCGTCCTCCCACGATTCTACACATACCAAGAACACCACAATTAGACCACAATTGCCTACCCAAATCGCCAAAAGATTTTTCCAAACCTCCTCCCATTTTTCCGAACTTTTTCTACTTTAATCCTTCAAATTACAAGCCTAATCCGAACAAAATAGCATAGAAACGAGTTTTATAATCCGGCAACTTACCTCCACCGAAGAACCTCGAATTCTTTCTTCAATTTGCTCTCAAACAAGCTCCACCCGCATGCAACAATGGAAGAATGACAAAAATTTTGCGGAGGTACCATTTTATATTGTTCTGCCCAGTTAATCCGCACATGTGGATCCGCACCTGCGGTCCCAGATGCGCACTTGAGAAAACCCACTAACAGTCCAATTCTCGCACCTGCGGTCCCTTTTCCGTACATGCGGCTTCGCAGGTGCGGCCAACTCTTCGCACCTGCGGACTCCTCCTGCCTAGCCTCTTTTCACACCTGCGCATGGACCTTCGCACCTGCGGCTGCCCATCCGCAGGTGCAGCCACATCAGTAGCTTAACACCAGCAGCTCTTTGCTGCAAATTTTCCTAAGTTCAAACCTCCGTCAACCATCTGAAATCAATCTCGAGCCCCTCGGGGCCCCAACCAAACATACAAACACATCCCATACCATCATTCAAACGTAGTCAAGCCTTCGAAACACAAAAAATTACACGAAAACACCAAAATTACATCAAATTCAAACCTATGAGCTTTGAAACTTCTATTTTTCGCCAATGATGCCGAAACCAACCAAAAGACATCTGATTGACCAAAAAATTTGTACACCTTATCCTCAACCATGAAAGACACATCACGGACCTTCCGGTCCGCATAACTCTTCTGCCTAGACTACGTTGTGTGAAGCCATTCCTTAATCAACTTTGCCTTACCTAACGCATACTGAACGAAGTCTGTGCCCAATAGCCTAGCCTCGCCCCGGCTCAAACCAACCAACCAGAGATCTGGATACTCGACTGATAATTATTATTATATGCAAACTCCGTGAATGGCAGAAGCTGGTCACACGAACCCCCAAAATCAATAACACATGCACGCAACATATCCTGCAAAATCTTAATAGTACGCTCCGACTGCCCGTCGGTCTGAGGATGAAACGATGTGCTCAACTCGACCTGAGTACCCAACTCTCTCTGTACGACTCTCCAAAACTGAGATCTGAACTGAGTACCTCTGTCATAAATGATAGAAACTCGAACCCCACGCAATCGGATAATCTCCCTGATATAACTCTCAGCTGACCGCTCCGAAGAATAAGTAGTACCAACAGGAATGAAGTGCGCGAACTTGGTCAGCAGATCCACAATAACCCATATAGCATCAAAACTCCTTGAAGTCCGTGGGAGTCCAACTACGAAGTCCATGGTGATCTGCTCCCACTTCCACTCCAGAATATCAAATCTTTGAGGCAGTCCACCTGGCCTCTGGTGATCATACTTGACCTGCTGATAGTTGAGACACCGAGCCACAAACTCAACAATATCTCTCTTCATCCGCCTCCACCAATAATTCTGTCTCAGATCCTGATACATTCTCGCGACACCCAGATGGATGGAATACCGCGAACTATAGGCCTCAACTAGAATCAAATCTCGAATCCCATCCATATTGGGCACGCAAATCCGGCCCTGCATACTCATGACCCCATCATCACCAATAATCACATCCCTGGCATCACCGCGACGGACCCTGTCCTGAAGAATAAGCAACTGTGGATCATCATATTGGCGTGTTCTGATCTGATCATATAGAGAAGACCTGGAGGCTACACAAGCCAATACTCGTGGAGGATCTGATAGATCCAATCTCACCAACATACCTGCTAAAGCCTCAACATCAAGTGATAAAGGCCGCTCTACCACTGGAAGGTAGGCTAAACTCCCCAAGCTCTCCGCTCTGCGACTCAGGGCATCAGCCACTACATTGGCCTTCCCGGGATGATATAAGATAGTGAGGTCATAATCCTTGAGAAGCCCCAACCACCTCCTCTAATGCAAATTCAGATCCTTTTACTCAAGCAGATGCTGGAAACTACGGTGATCAGTGAAAATCTCACAATGCACTCCATACAAATAATGATGCCAAATCTTCAAGGCGTAAACAATAGCTGCTAGCTCAAGATCGTGCACTTGGATAATTCTTCTCGTGCACCTTCAAATGTCTAGATACGTAGGCAATCACCCTACCGTCCTGCATCAAAACTGCTCCAAGGCCAACTCTCAAGGCATCACAATAAACTGTATAAGAACTTGAACCTGTAGGCAAAATCAATATTGGAGTTGTAGTCAAAGCTGATTGAGCTTCTGAAAGCTCCCCTCACACTCCTCAGTCCACCTGAACTGAGCACCCTTATGGGTTAGTCTGGTCATAGGTGCTGCAATAGATGAAAATCCCTCTACGAAATGGCGGTAGTACCCTGCCAAACTAAGGAAACTGCGAATCTCAGTAGTTGATGATGGTCTATGCCATCTCTGCACCGCCTCTACCTTCTTTAGATCAACCTGAATACCCACGATGGACACCACGTGCCCCAAGAATGCTACCGAATCAAGCCAGAACTCACACTTCGAAAATTTTTCATACAATGTCTTCTCTCTCAAGGTCTGAAGCACAACTCTCAAATGTTTCTCATGATCCTCCCGAGATCGGGAATACACCAAGATATCGTCAATGAACACTATGATGAAAGAATCCAGATAAGGCCAGAATACACTATGCATCAAGTTCATAAAGGCTGCTGAGGAATTGGTCAGCCCGAATGACATAACAAGAAACTCATAATGACCATATCTAGTCTTGAAAGTAGTCTTTGGGATGTCTGGCCCCCGAATCTTCAATTTATGATAGCCGGAACGCAAGTCAATCTTAGAAAATTCTCTGGCCCCCTGCAACTGATCAAACAAGTCATCCATATGAGGCAAGGGATACCGGTTCTTCACCATAACTCTATTCAGTTGTCGATAGTCAACACATAAGCATAGAACCATCCTTCTTCTTTACAAACAACACCGGTGCACCCCAAGGTGACACACTAGGCCAAATGAACCCCTTATCTTGGAGTTCCCGAAGCTTCTCCTTTAACTCCTTTAGCTCTGCTGGTGCCATACAATAAGGTGGAATGGAAATAGGCTGAGTGCCTGACACTAGGTCGATACCAAAATCAATGCCCCTGTCAGGTGGCATGCCTGGCAAGATTGCAAGAAACATGTCTGGAAAGTCATGGACCACAGGAACCGAATCAATAGCGGGTGTCTCAGCACTGACATCCCTCACAAAATCCAAATACAATAAACACCCCTTCTCAACCATACGCTGAGCCTTCAGGTAGGAAATCACCCTGCTATGCACATAATCAGAAGACCCTCTCCACTCAACCATCGGACATCCGGGCATAGATAAGGTCACGGTCTTAGCGTGATAATCAAGAACGGCTTGACACAGAGATAACCAGTCCATGCCTAATATCACATCAAAATCAACCATGCTGAGTAACAGCAGGTCCACTTGGTTCTCCATACCCCCAATGCATATCACATACGACTGATACACACGGTCCACAACAACACTATCACCCACCAGAGTCGACACATGAACATATGTAACTAAGGACTCACGGGGCATATCCAGGAAATGGGAAAAAATGAAGAAACATAGGAATATATACAACCAGGGTCAAATAAAGCCAAAGAATCTCGGGAACAGACTGAGACAATACCTGCGATCACTACATCGAAGGCCATAGCATCTGGCCTAGCTGGAAAGGCATACATACGGGCCTGACCTCCACCTGCTCGACCTCCCCCTCTAGGGTGGCCTCTAGCTGACTGACTACCACCCTTGGCTGTCTGGGTGGGTGTTGCAGTAACTGGAGCTGATGTCGAAGGGTGGCTCCTCAGCTGAGATTGACCTCCAAGAAGAGGAGGACACTGCCTCCTCATATGCCCGAACTCTCCACACTCATAACAGCTCCCTGGAGCTGGAGACTAGGACTGGAATGAACCCCTGGCACCAGAATGGCAACTAGGAGAACCATGCATATAAGACCCCTGAACTGATGGTGCTCGAGCTGCACTCTAGGCTGGAAGGGCATAGAATGAAGAATGGCCTAGCTGGAAACCATGGGGACCATGCCCCGAAGATGCACCACTATAGGCTGGGTGGCCTGACCGAGGAGGCTGAATGAACGGCCCCTGCCATGCTGAAACTGCCCCTTGGAAGGAGCACCACTAGAACTACCCGATCCACGAGGCCTCTTGGCCTCCCTCTCTACCCGCTCCTGGTGGCTAAGCGACTAAATATCTTGAGCAATATCAACAGCCTACTCGAATGTAGCATCTAATACTCTCTCCCGGGTCATGAAAAGGCGGAGCTGATAAGTAAGGACATATATAAACCTCCTAATCCTCTCCCTGCCAGTTGGGACCAACTCGGTGGCATGATGAGCCAACTCTGAAAATCGCATCCGTTACTGCATCACTGATAGCTCCCCGTGACGCAGCTGCTCAAAATGCATGCGTTGCTCCTCCTAGTGAGACTGGGCTGCCAGGTAAGGGGTGCTGAACTAACAGGCCTACACTTCTCAAAAGACTCCCACTAAGTGAAGGCAGCACTTGAGAACTGAAAAGTAGCAAATGAGACCCCACTGGTCTCCAAAATCCAAGCAGTACGCAGCATCCTCTGGCACTTATTTAGAAAACTCTAGGCATCCTCTCCCTCAGCACCACTAAATGTCGGAGGCTGTAGTCTACTAAACCTCTCCAACCTACACTGCTCATCATCTAGCATAGTTGGGACCACGAAGCCCTAAACTAGAGGAACCGGCTGGGCTAGAACTGCCCCCGGTGTCTGCTGGCCATGAGTAGTCTGCTCAGGTGTCCAGGAAATTGGATTCTAAGTTCCTCCCCCAGACTGAGAAGTAGCGGCAACTGCCTGAGCAAGGGTGGTCCACACCGTCAATATCTGGGCCAAAGTCTCCTGAAGACCTGGAATAACAATAGGCACTATCGGTGCCTGAGCCTGCCCCGCTGAAGTATCAGTGGCGGGAATCTGACCCTGTACTGTAAGGGGATTAACTGGAACTGCCCTAGCTACTGCACGGGCTGGCCCCCTACCTCTACCACGGCCTCGACCCATCACTGGTCTAGCTGGTGGTTGATCGCCCTGATCGGTGGCGCGAGTCCTCACCATCTGTGAGAGAATGAAATAACAGAAGTTTAGTTTTCCAGAATCAATCAAATGGCACAATAGAATTCAAGAAAATGAGATTGTTCCTAAAGGTTATGTAGCCTCTCGAAGATAAGTACAGACGTCTCCATACCGATCCGCAAGACTCTACTAAACTTGCTCATGATCGTTGAGTCCTATGTGACATAGGCTCTGATACCAACTTGTCCGTGATGGTGCCTATAATAGAACTAGGCTAGCCAACCATTTCATATTATCAACATATCCCATAATTTCACAAAAATTTAGCAGATTTTAAAAATATCAAAACGAGATAAACAAATACACACTTCCCCAAAACCTGGAGTCAACTTTCATCAGCATCTAAGACTTAAAATACAATGTACAACAGTGACTTGCTACAACACAAGTCTGAGGTACAAAGACCAAAAGAAACTATAAGCCGAGATTACATCAATTGACTTATGACGTACTTTCGCATACAAAAACATGGGGTGTAACTGTAAAGACCCATAAATTTTCTTGACTAAAAATGATGTCTGGGTAGGTCCCCGTATTGTTATATCGGTATTAAATCTTAAATCAGACCCTTTTGGAGTAAAAGGTACCCCAGGACTTAAAAGACAAAATTTTCCAGAATTGCGCGGGTCTGCGGTCCACTATGCGATCGGAAATCAGCTATGTGGACCGCATAGTGGTCGCATACCTGGACAGTTGTTTTCAATTTTGAGGACAGCTATGCAGCCCATAATTGAATCGTATTTCATGAATGTTGGCCACATAGTTGTCTCATTCTTTCACTTCTCAATTTGCGGAGGGAGTTATACGACGCACTATGCGATCGCATAACAGGTATGTAGACCGCATAATGGTCGCATACCTGGAAAGTTTCTATCAATTTTGAGGACAGCTATGCGGCCCATAATGCGATTGCATTTCACGAATACGGGCCGTATAGTTCTCGCATTCTTGCACCTCTATTTTGCGGAGGGAGTTATGCGACGTACTATTTGATCGCATAACAGGTATGCGGACCGCATACTTGAACAGTTGCTGTCCATTTTTAGGACAGCTATGCGGCCCATAATGCGATTGCATTTCACGAATGCGGGCCGCATAGTTGTCGCATTTTTGCACCTCTATTTTTGCGGAGGGAGTTATGTGACGTACTATGCGATCGAATAACATGTATGCGAACCGCATAGTTGTCGCATACCTGGGCAGTCTACTTTCCTTTTTAGCCCATCTGAAGGCCATTTATGCGACAGGTATGCGGACCGCATAACAAGAATGCGATCGCATTCCTGACCGTATACCTGCTTCGGGGCTTCTAATTCCTAATTTTAAAACTCGACCCCCAGTTTAATAAAACACCCCTCCCCTTCATTTTTAAAGACTATCTGATCAAAATAGAGAGAAGTGAGAGTGGGTTCTAGTTAGAGAAATCCTCATCTTCCCCAAATTGGTCCTCCATCTCTACTCAGGCCTGGAATTAATCAAGTAGTTGTCATCTTCTTCACCATAAGAGGTAAGTCTTCACCCCATTTCCCCAAATTCTTAGATTTTAGTTAGTATGGAACACACGTATGTTGGTTCTTGAAGAGGAAAGTTAAGACCTTTCATGTATGTGAATAATCTACTATAGTGTAGCAAAGGGAAGTAGGGTAGGGCAACCTTTCACTAAAAAGGGGGCTAGTTAATCTAAAGGACCATATAGTATTTCATAAAATGCCCAAGTGAGTTCAAGGCTCCTAACTCTAAGTTTGAATGTGTCATGTTATAAATTAGATTGAAGGCGTTAAAAGGTCTGGTGATTTAGGATAGAAATTAAAGGGAAATTCCAACTAGAGGTATGTATGGCTAACTTTAATCTTTGTAGAGTCATCTTGTTGGTGTCCGAGCATTCGGTATGAGTTCCTTGCTTATGCATATGTGAAATGATAGTTCTAAGGTATTGAGGCGTAAGATTTTGTTCTCTGATCGTCTTAGTTAATTTTCATGCCACCATGCTATGTGAGATTGTGAAAGGTGATTCTTTGTGCTTACTCTATTATGTGCAAAACTCGTTAAATGCTTGAACATATTGGGATGAAAGGATGCAACTGGATGAAGGAAATGATAACGAACACAATTGTTGAATCTATCTAAGTGCTAAAGGGTGTGTAGTAAATGATGGGAATGGATTGTAGATTGATTTAATTGAGCTAAATGACTGTGGCAATACCATATGTGACTCACTTTTTGGTAAGGATTATTGTGCCCTTGATTTCTCTTGGTTATTTGTAAACTCTTAATGATGAAAATCTTTATGATTGAACTGTTGGTTGTTGTTGTTGCTATCAAATGAGATTGTACGGTGGGATCGGGTTGCGCGCCACAACAGAAGAAATAAGATTTGGAAGAAATAAGGGTGAAATATGATTGTACGGTGGGATCAGGTTGTGCGCAAAAGAAGAAATAAGGTTGAGAAGTAATAAGGGTGAAATGTGATTGTACGGTGGGATCGGGTTGCGCGCTACAACAGGGGAACAATTTAAATAAGAAACTGTGGAAACCTCATTTGTGATTCTCTGTATCTCTGTGCAATATTTGTTTGGTTTCTTTAACGGCCTCTTATATGTGTATTGTTCGATTTTACATAGAGTAAAGTTTGTTCATACATACTAGTACTATTCCATGGTACTAACGTCCCTTTTGCCAAGGGAGACACATCTTTTATATGCATGTAAGTGGTCCTATAGCAGGTAGCTCCGACCGCCGATAGTGGTACCTTCTCTTCATTCCTTCAGCGATTCTGGAGAGCCCCATTCCCTCCCGGGGTCGTGTGTAGACTGTATTATTCCCTTTTGTATATTTTATTTCTTTAAAGGTATAGACGAGGCCTTGTTCCCGGCAAGTCTATGTAAACTCCTAGTACTCATAGAGGCTCCGTAGACATTATGTGGGTTGTATATATGTATTTTGGGTAGTTGTCGTACTCGTTCTTAATCGCAATCCCGTATCGGGAGTGTTGTATCTTAGAATGTGAGTTTTGGGAAGATTAAATGTTAAAAATGTTAGAAGAAGAAATGAACTTAAGTTATAAACTCATTCTTTGAATTTAATTTGCTATTTCATGTGAAATATTGTATACTATCAACACGGGGTAACGCGTCGGCGAGAAAGGCAATCCAGGTCCGCTTGACCGGGACCTTCTGGTTAGGCGCCGGTCTCGTCCCTCGGTTTTGGGGCTTGACAGTAACATCATTCCCCCCTCTGGAATATTTGTCCTCAAACTTTTACTAGGGCTCTTATCAGTCTCATAAGCTATAGCTCTTGTGAATTCCTTAATATTTTCCTTACCATCTACGAAATTTTTCGATGAATAAGTTCAAAGATCAGGGCATACTCCCCTTTAGGAATCTTCTCACATCACGACTTGTGATTAGAATTCATCCAATCTTGTAACATTGACTACCTTTTGTGATGCAGCCTCTATGACTCTGTCCTTTTATGTGCGGATCTTCTCTCTTTTTTTTCCAGATTTTTGCCAATATCTTAGCCTCGCTTTGTGAACATATACAGAACTATGACAAGATATCCCTCGCATCATATATAGGTGTACTGAAGTTTTTTGCTTGTTACTTTTCCGTACCTACGACTATTGTTATATTATGTTTCCTAGCGTTGGCTACATCTCTTTATGACTTTAGTGCATCTAAGTATGTCATACCATACTATAACACTTACTTCGGTTTATTATTACCGATGTATGCTACCCAACTCCAGGTTACTCTCTCACTGCTTATCCCATATATAGAAATCTAAGTCCTTTAATTCTTCCGTATTATTGTTCATCTAAAGTATGGCATCATAACCTCCTCTCATACTTTGGAATTTTCATCCATCCATTGTTGATTCACCTTAATGTTTATCTATATCTACCACTGGCAACTTGAGACCTCTTACGTAATACATTGTCAGTAGGGCTCACATCTCATTGTAGAACATCTGAATTGATTTTTATGATCCACCTAGGGGTGATACAATACTTCAATAACCGTATTGCATAGAATCCCAATGTGATTCACCTTATGGGGTATTATAATCATGTACAATTCATGAAATCCCTTTTCTTTGAATCATCAGCAATCAAAGTCCTAAATGCCATCCTCTTATCTATCACAATTACAATCTTACTCTACCACTAGGGCAGCATTCCTTATCTTCTAAATTCTCGTAGTCTTAAACTCCTCTGAGTACTCTTTCTATAATGAGCTTTTTATAACTTATGGAAACCATTAGCTCTCTTGTTGTGATGGGTTTAATCCCAAGGACTTACCTATTCTCGTCACCTTCTCACTCACCTAGCACCATAGATTTCTTTTTATGCCTTCTCAATTGTCTTTAAATGTTAGCAATGACTTTTCCTGATCATTCTGCCACTTGTTGCATGAATACTTGGATAATCTTGTTTCCCAAAAATACAGGAATTTCCGGTAACTCATATGATCTCATATATCACCTTTGATTTTTTTACTTCCCGTTCATTAGCCATGATGGTGCCACTTTCTGATGGAGTGTATACAATATTGTAGTGAGACTATGTTGCAAGTTTGTTATATTGTATATACTCAAAGGAATTTTCGATGTTCTTACTTGCCTACAAATATCCTTAGTTACATACCTCCGTGCTCTAATGCTCATAGGGTTACTTCTAAACTCAAATTTTGATTGTCTCCTTAGTGGCACTATATTTCCGTAACACTTATACCTCTGAATATTTCTCGCTTTTCAACAATTGTGATCTCGTATCTGCGAGACTGAATTCCATATACTTGGGGTTCAATACATTTATCTTGCATGATCTATTGATTTATTTGTATCCTCTTGCCTAACCATAACTAGACTCTTCCTTAAGCAACTACTAACTACTCGTTGACCCATTCTCATATTTATATTTTGTTTAATCTCTCTTGGGTTATATCCTTTGTCTTAACTTATCTCTCACACTGCTCATTCTTAGTCAATAACACCTCAGGGGAACCCTTACTGCCTCTCCCCGACGTCGTGCTTGCATAATGTTCTGAAATCGTAGCATATATATAGGATTTAAATAAATGCAATCTCGTTTAGTTTGCCTTTTTACCGCATTCTTCCTTTACTATTCCATAGTTATCTCTTAATATTTCGCATTTTTTTCTTTTCACATCTTCACTGACAACTTAGTCTCCTTGCGGTAACCCCTTTATACTAGAGATGATTGAATTTCTTATGCACAAGGGTTACACTTAGTGTAACTGGCACTCTTAGTCCCTTAAGCTTAACTCTGCTCACCGTGCTTTCTTTAAAAGAGTATTCCCGGATGAACTTTAAAGGTCATTCTTATGTTGTCTATTCATTTATTGTTGGAACGCGATCTCTGAAATTCTCACAATGTCGACTATTATCAAATCTTCCGATCCCTAATTCATGTTCAATATATCTTGTTTACTATCCCATACTGATTTCTATTACTCAGGGGGTCTAACATTTCCTTGTGGTAATCAAGTTGGAGTCACCAACTCATTTTTCGAAATAGGGATATGACTTTATGGCTTATACTCTTTTTATTGCCTTAAGGCTTGTTATCTCTTGTGTTTTCCTTCACTTGAAAATAGACTCTGTCACTGTGCAATATTTTGATTTTTCGTTATTATCCATTTATCAATCTTAATCATAATGTTGCATTCACTGTCTTCTTATTCTCCGCTTAATATTTTGTCTATTACTTTCTCCTGAAAACTTTAGCAGAATGTTCTTTCACTTTTAGCTCCCCTTGCTTCATCTCACTGGCTCTTCGGAATGCCTAACAATCCCTTTTTTTCTTTTTTTTTTTTACTCGGGGATGGAGTCATACTAAGGTAAATATTTATTTCTAATAGGATCCCACTTCATATCTTTTAATATTTTTGAATATTATAGTATTCATAGGTGATTTTACTATTCTACAGTTCACCATCTGGGTGTCTCATAAGAATATCTATTACCACATTTGTACTATCCTTCGGAAATATCAACTAATGCTAACAATCCATCCACAATTTTTGGTTACTCTAACCCCAACTTGATCCCGGTGTCCCATCCTTCTCTTAAACTATATCTGTTAGCTCTCTTATGGCATAATTGAGATGGGTATGGATAATTGTATATATCTTTGTTACTGTCGAGACTAACTCAGAATGCTTATATTTCTCTGCTTGAATTGTATGTACTGTTAATCTTCATTAACTGGGTACCTCGTACCCTTTTTCACCTTGCTTCTTTTACTTGCTGAAACTTGTGTCTACCTTCTGATTCTCTTAGTCCTTTTTACTATAGGAGTGGATAGGTATTCTTACCTTATAATCCTTATAAAGAAGCTTAAACATCTTAGTACACCCATGATCTGATGAATACCTCACATTTACTCAGCATAAGTATGATGCAAAATCGAGTTACTCTGACTCACATTTATTCGTATTGATGTAATACGAATAAAATAGAATTTAGGAGTTCGGATTCTTACAACTGAGCTCTACCACATAATCTCGAGTAAGAAAAAAGAGTGACAGTCCTAAATGCCATGTAATTTCCTGCTTATTAATGTGGTGCAAACACACCCATAAACAAGACGCTACTAGACACGGCTTGTAGACTCCCTAGGTAGGCATGGCTAGCACCCGGTGTCATGCTGACCCGAGCGAACCACTTTGTAACTCATGATCGTTCTACCAAAACTAAAACATACTTAGGTAGAGTTGGCTGAACTCATTTCTTTTGTAACTATCATGGGCCAACATGGCCACAACTCATATTGTACAACTGTAAGTGTGAAAACACTGTATCAGCGAACCATCGTACTTAATACATGAATATATATATATATATAT